>JAUZND010032536.1:0-22619 GCA_034780555.1 Coelogynopora nodosa
CAGAACTTGAACATCTCTCGCAGCTCTACCATTAGTGAAATTGCAAAGCATGTTGAACAATCCATCATCAAGAAAGATAGAAAGGAAGTCCATTGGGGTAACTAAATTATTTGGGTCAAAGGCATGTGATATCCCAGGAACTCCGAAAAAATCAGGCAGTGCATCGGGTCTTATGTCTGCATTCATAATTGCATTCCAATTGTCAGCATTGCCGGCTTCACTTAAACTACTGCTACTGTTATAAGTTATATATGTTGCACTTGAAAATTCACTGCTAATAGCTGACGAAGAAGACATGATAAGTAATAGAAAAATTCAAATAAAAAGACTTGAAGGATTCGAAATTACTGAAATATATAACCTACAATAGTTCAAAATTATTTCTGAAACAAAGTGGACATAATTATTTATATCTATGGATAATTGAAGCATTCAAATTCATATCCCAACCAATCAAAATCGAGTATATTTATTGCTAATTATATTAACATTTTATATGTTATATTTCAATAACCATACAGCCGATTTTGATGATTCAAAAATTATTTTAATTGCTTTCAAGAGATAAATATGTGAAAGTTACCTTCCCATACTGATATATGAACGAAAACCCTAGTATAATAAGGTAAATAGTTGCGTATCATACGCTGTTACGCCCGTATAACTGAGAGGTAATAAAATGTGCGTAACAACATATGATACGCCCGTAAAGAAAGGGTTAAAGATGTATTGTTAATTTTGCAAGCATGTTTTATTCTTTCTTGATTATATTTTCAGTTGTCATTTTAATTTAATTAGTTCCAAACAGTTTTTGGAAAGTCTTTCGAAGTGTATAATTTAAACAATTTAAAGTTTTAGTTAATTAAATGTTTAAACTTTTAATAGCTTTCTTTTTGTTTAGATCAAAATTTACGATCGCAGTGCCATTGATTGTATTTCACCGAATATCTACCTGTTTATTTTTGTTTCATTAATTGTTGATGAATAATAAAATCGTCATCCACAGTGCTTTACTTATTTTTTTGTATGCTCTATTCTCCATATTATTCAAGGCGATATTCGTGGTAATGTTATTCCAGTTTTTTCGCCTCAACTAATGTATTGCTAAATCCATTTGCTATAGTGTTGATAGTTAATATGAATAATATAGCGCAGCAATAAATTCAGGAGTTTTTCCTATATTTAGATCGATTCGAGTACCAAGATAGTAATAATTGAAATCTAGTTTTTAATACTACTAAACATGTATTATTGAGTAGTATTAACAACTGCACAACTGCTTTTAATATCGATTAGCATGACAGAAGCTATTGACTCTTTGATTAGCTGTTACAATATAATTGCTTTTGCTTTCAATATTAAAATAATGTACAACTTAATAATACCATTGTTTTATGTACATGAGTCAATAATTAGTATTTTAGAATATTTAATTACTGTATTTATTTAAGTTTCGAACATCACTATATAATTATTCCTTTATTTTCTTGGAACATATTAGCTGGTATAATATTACTATTCAAATTACTTGTTTTAACCATTTGTTTGTTGTTTTTAACAAGTACTACTTGCAATCCGGTCGTCAGTTGGGAGACTAGGGTACCTGATGAGAGCTGAATAGCTCGAAACCGGTAGTGCTCTGTCTCTCTGTACTGGCTCTGCGCTTAGTGAGCACTGACTTATTATAAGAACTGATGTCGCTTGCTGATTGAATGAACGCACGCCGCTTGTCTTAATGTATTCGGACCTTCATAGGCTTACGTTTTGTTTTTGGCAAGTGTTATTGTACACTGATCAACAACTGTTAGATCTATATTATATTCATATGCGTATATTATATAATAATATTTACCAACGTGCAAAATTTACAACAGAAATATACGTTTATAGACAGTACTGTATTTTTTTCTAGGAAAATGCTTTCATTGCAAATTAGTGGTGTTGTAAGTATTTATATACTAAATCGTGGAAAGTTTTTGTAACAAGGTACTACTGACTAATTAGCACAAAAGTTTGTTACTATTGCATTATATAAAGGCAAGTGTATTTAGCACCCGAAATAACGGATTGTTACAACGGCATTCTTTCTAATGTTGTTGTGATAGCTGTGAAAGTCAAGAGAAATTTTGAAGTACCAAGGATATTCTATGTTTTAATAAACTAATTACAATTTTAGGCGTTATTGGGTCGCCTATATTATTCCTCCAATTATGCGCTTTTTATACGCCCAACGCTACTTTCCCACCATCATTGTCAATATAAGTAACGTTCTCCCTCTCCTCCGACATCATGGGACGCCAGGCGAAGAAGTGTCTGAGTGTCGATGTGGAGCCAGTGCACACCCTACGTGGACACGACGGTCCAGTGCTGGGCCTGGTGATGGGCCATCAGTCGTCGAGTGAGGGGGAGACGACAATGTGTGAAGAAGGGGAGGGTGGTGGTGGGGGGTCGACTCCTCCGGCTGACATCCTCTACTCGGCCGGTCTTGACGGGACGATCAGGCAGTGGCGGGTGCCGGACATCCGTTCCTCGGACCCCTATGATGCCTACGATGCCGTGGAGAATGGGCAGGTCTATGTTGGTGAGTCTTGTGTTCCATTTGTTTGTATATTAACTATTTGTATATAAACTTCTTTTATATTAATTTATTTATCATTATTAACTTTATATTGACATACTGCTTTCTAATACCTACATTGAAACTACGCTGAATAACAATATATTACAATTTACACATCTCCCAGCGTTTTTCATCGAATTCAGAGTTTACTTTAATTTGAACTAGAATTTGATTGTTAAATTAACTTACTCTTAAAGTAGTTTCCATTCAAATCATCGTCTCATTTAATTTAATTGATCTTGCTGCTTTTAAATACTATTATAGCATGGACATGGTAATGCTGGTTACAATATTAATTTCGTTCATAACAGTATCCTAATACACAATTTCCTAATCGATGTGTTAGTTTAGTTAACTAATAGTTTGTTGTTCCTAAAAATCGATTAGTTTGATAGTTTTATTGATTTTTATATTGATTTTTGGTTCTAGCTAGGTACCATCTATCATTATACTCTAGTCTTGCATGGTAATATTCTACCATACTACATTAACACACGATATTATCCCCCCCACCGTAGGCCACACGGACGCCATCTGGTCGCTAGGCAGCCATCCCAGTGAGCCCACCCTCATCACCAGCTCCGCCGACGGCACAGTCCGTATCTGGCAACAGACGACCGCCGGCCCGTCTTCCTTCGCCGCCGATCCCCCCTCTCCCAACCTCTCCTCCTCGCCCTCCTTCTCCCCTCTGCTCACCACACTCGTGCTGGCCGACTTGTTGGGAGGAGAGGTGGACACGACGAGCTGTTGTACAGTGCGACCCACCTGTGCCCAATTCTGTCCGGGCGATGTCGGCCATTGCGCCATCGGGTGTAGTGACGGTCGGGTGATGCTGGTCGATATTGAGCGGGCCAAGGTGATCTCCCAGGACCTGAATCTGCCCGGTCAGTTTAACGTTCTGTTTTCTCTTATGTTAGGAACGGAGTGGTGGGGGGGGGGGGTCTTTAATAAGGGTTGCCATAGGGGGGTTAAATCTGGAACTTTTTGAAAACTCCTTCAATGTGAAGATGTTTTAAAAAAGCTTAGAAGAAGCAAAGACGTTGTTTTCCTGGAAGATGACACATTGACTGAGATATCAGAGCATCAACTAATTCATATTATTTCCAAATCAAAAGCATTGAGGTAGGAAGGACAAGACAAAATGGATTTTCAGAAAAGATCTGGGAGAATTATTTTGATGAATGTGTGTCAAGTCAACCATGTTAAATAACACGATCATAGAAACAAAACTTATATCTACTAATATTATTAAACCTTCAATGTCAATAGCAGTAATTATCTCAGGGAATATTATTTTCATAAAAGTATTCATCTTTTTATTCAAATTAAAACACAAAATAGGGAACTTTTTGTTACATACTGGTTGCCAAGGTTTTAAAAAACATGTCAGCATTTTGACGGGAAGAATTCTGGAAATGTATTGCGGGGGTACAGAATCAGTACTGTCTTACCATTATTTGGTCTTACTTTCATCGGAGATTAGAGGAAAACAATTTTAATTCTTTGTTGTGTTATGCTTTATATAGTTAATGTACTTTTTTTCACAGCAGGCTTTTTCACATTTTTCTTAGTTGACGGACAGAATGAGTTCCTTGAACTAATTTCATCTTTTCTTTTTATTGAACTGTCTGTTTTAGAAAGTCTAATCTAACAGGAAAGGTTTTTTTTTAATATCACGTGTGATTGTTCGCAGCATTCACTTAACCTGTTGCAACACCAGGTTCTTTTGGAAGCCTATTTAGTCAGAAGCAATCGAATTGACCCACTAATATATATATAAATTTTGAACTTTATTCTGAAGTTTTTCATGGCAATTCTAAGTAGACTAATAATATTTAGGGCTTTGTGCAGGGGCACTTAAATATTATTTGTATTTTTTATGCCTAAAGGTAACTTTTTGTCTGTTGTAACGTTATCATGTTTTACAGTATTTCTACGAAAATATATAGAATCAAAAGTACATAATAAGGAATTAGAATGAACATTTCAGAACGATAGTCTTGCTAGATTTTGAATAGAAAACTGTTCAACACCGATAGGTACTAATGGGATCCCCCGCACCTCCTTTTGGGGTCTCCGGGGTAATCTGACAGATGGCCAAGGGCCAAAGTATTCTATTCGGTCCCCTCTCCCTCCACTGTGCAGAGAACCCGCCGGCAGAGTCCAGCGAGGAGCCGGCGGTGAACAGCCAGGTGAACTGTCTGGTGTGCCACCCGACCCTTCCGCTCGTCATCTCGGGCCATGAGGACTCCATGATCCGCTTCTTCGACGTGCAGACGGGTCGCACCGAGCACTCGATGGTCGCCCACCTGGAGCCGGTCACGGGGCTGGCGCTTGACAACTATGGGCTCTATCTCGTTTCTGCCAGTGAGTCTCTCTCTATCTCTCTCTCTCTCTCTCTCTCTCTCTCTCTTCACACAGGCATGTCATTTATCCGACATTTTCTGTGTCTTTTTGATTTTTTTTGAGATCGATTCAAATATGATATAAAATGTAAGAGGCGTTGGGTGGATCATTGAGACTGCCTCCTACTGATACGTCCTAATTTGATTACTAAAGTTTAAAATTTTCTAAAAATTCATCGAATTTGAGTCCAAAGGTAAATCCGATTAGTCAGTGAGTGTCCAAATTAACCCCCCATTCTAAAGTATGCATATTCAGGTTTTTTGTGATACACACATATTTAAAAAGTATGCTGCTCTGTTATATATACAATAACTAATAATATGTTTCTTAGTGTCTATTAATTGATTATCTAATTTTTTGTGGAAGTATCTAATCTTTATCTCATAAGGTGTATCTTAAATAAATCTTAAGATGTATCAGCTTGCTCTTAGCAACAACAAAACATGTTATTTGGAAGATTTTTTTACATTTATGTAATTGGTCACATATATTATAAGTCATATACAATATATAAAAAACTGAAATAAATAGATTTTTACTGTGGGAGACCGTTATTATTAAGTAATGATTGTTGTTTTCTTTTTAAACATATTGATGTTTATTTTATTCTTTCTAATTTTTTGTTCTGTTGTGGTATTGGGGGAGTGGAACAGAATGTTATTTTTAATGGTGCAAACTTTTCCACTATTATTTTGTTTCAAATTCAATTATAATATTGTTGTCAACGTCAAATACAACATTATAATTAGTTTATCATTATTCCTCTCGGTGTTCAATTAAAGTTATACATTTTAAAAAGTATCCTGACCCATTATGTGTATTAATTTGTCTATCTTCATTACCCAGTTTGTGTTTTTAATATCAATTAATGATCAATAATCAGTTTTTGCTTTTAGGGTTCAGGTAAAGTCGTGAAATTGTCCAAAGTTCGTTTTTAAATAATATTGAACATCTAAAGATATAAATTTCATAGTAAGTTTGCGTTTTTATAATTTATTTTTAACATCTCGGATACCATTATTGAATTGACATATCTGACAGAAAATAGAGAGTAACCTTATCGCTGCAACGATTCGAGTGAGTGAATTTTCTAAAACTCTTGAATTCTGTCCAAAAAATCATTTATTTTGGCATGCCGTATTGCATAATAATTATTTTAACCATAGATTTCTATATTATCTACATTTTGAATGCATTGAAATAAAGTTCTCTGAATGTGCAAATTTTTTAACCTGATTTGTTTTCCCGAGATTTTTTTATTTAAATATCTGCATATTTGTCCTGTTATCATCTGTTGTAATAAAAAAGTTTAATCCCTGAAATATATTGTAAACAAACAGTTCTGAGAGAATCTGCAATTTCATACTATAAACTAAACATGTTTTTCTATTAGCGTTTTTAAATTTACGTGTATAATACAGCAGTCAGTTTTCAATATTTACTTTTTTGGTAATAAAAATACTGTTTAAAAGTGGCCAAGTGTCCTTTAAGCACGTTTTGAAATATCTGTGGCAACCCTGCTATTAGTCGCGTTTCCATATTATGCATCTCTACTGGCTTTTAAATGAGCACGCACAGTTCCTTGGTGCCTCATATTATACTCGCCATTATCGGATTTTGTTCCTCATTATGTTGTGATAATAAATATTTGATCAACCATAAAAAGACTAAAATTTAGCTTTGTATAAATAATGCTTAAACTATATAATTTCATTCGCTATAATCTTTTTTTTCAATATAATTTAGTGAACAAGAGAGTTATTACGTTTTTACAGCAATTTGGTTTGTTTAATTTTAAAACAATCAATCAATAAATGTGTGATGTCCAGAAAGAAGAAACTTAATGCTCCTTATGTATCGTGTACAATCGGTTAAATTTTATATTACTTATTTGTCGCTATTAATTACGCAGAGAAAATGTTTTTGTTCTTTTTAGTCCGCTTTTGTTTGCCACTTTATGGAAAGCCAGGGAAATTTGTATAATAAATTCTGATAATGTTTCTATAATTGTTGCTTTTGTGGAATATATACTATCTAATATCTGTTAAAAATATGTTAACTCATGCGAAAGTTAATTTTTTTAAGTTAGGAAAAAACCTCATGTAACTATTCGAGGGTGGGAAACGCGACTTTCAGATACAATTGCGCTGTTGTGAGTAGCCGGCATTACAGCCCTGGCTGTCTTTCTCCTCGCAGGTCACGACAGTTCCATCCGGCTGTGGAACATCGACACGAAGACCTGCGTCCAGGAGAACACTAGTCACCGGAAGAAGTTCGAGGAGTCGGTCCTCTGTGTCGCCTTCCATCCGAGGATGCAGCTCATGGCGAGTGCCGGCGCCGATGCGCTTGCCAAGGTCTTCGTTTGACATCACCGGTTCTCTCTCTCTCTCTCTCTCGCCCACACTCCTGTCTTCTATCAGCCGAACTCTGTGTGGAGGGGTGTGTGTGGGGGTGAGGTACCTCTCTATTTCTGTAGTTCAGACTTGTTCTTTCTTGCGTTCTTTTTAAACGTGCATTTCCCGGGAATAACATGAATAAAATCCAAATGTAGAAGTCTGACTTATTAATTATATATATATGTTGACGTTTCACAGAGTATATTCATAAACATTCATGGAGCTGTTTTCCCCCGTGAAGCAGGCTCTAATAAAAATGTGTGATTCTTATTCTTTTAACACATTAATGATACAAGGACTTCAATAAACAAATCGATATCGCTTCCCTGTGTTGGTCAGTAAGCCATTAAGAAACGCATGGTGGTTTCCCTCTCTCGGTTTTATATTTGCTTAATTCCGTAACAATGCTAATATTGTCACACTTCTAGTGGCTGGCTCATCTCCTTCTGGCAATGTCACAGTTTTTGTTCGTCGTTCGCCTCTTATTTCGTAGAAGTGTGTACTTGTAGCAAAATGTGTCTTTAATTCTATTGAACTCACATTTGAGGAGACGTTTTCATGTAGATAAAAAAATTATCACAAAATGATTGGTAAGTATTTTAAGGGAAATTTCATCTTTCAAATAGATTTGTAGGACACTCGTTATGTGTTCTGCTTTTAATCTAAGATTTAACGCAGTCTGTACTTTATTATCATTGAGGTGGGGTGACGCTTTTGCAGCAGTGCTTTTTACTCCTGGTTACTTTGTGGACATAATATTATGTCATGAGGAGATGGGCCCACAGCTAAAGAAGTTACCCTTTTTCTAGTTACCCTTTAGAAAGCACAATACTATTCATTAATCGCATCATAATATTCAATTGGTTTTAATTATTTTATCATAATTTACTAACAGTGATAGAACTTCTGGGTCGGTTAACATAAATTCTCCTAATTTTGGGCGTTCGCGTATCTCTGCTCTCTATTCTTCTAAATCTAAATAGTACGTATGCCATTGAACTAAACTATTATCGGCCTGCTTATTATTAATTTATAATTACTGATTTAATACATAGATTCGTTTGCCCTATTCTCTGGGCTATATTTATACATATTACTCTATTACTTACTTACTATATCAGTATGTACACACGATCCTATCGATAGTGTCACCTTCAGTCATTTTAGGAGTGTCAAACTATGGATATACTAATTAGTACTATGTACCCTCCTACAATTATATTGTATACTACATAATATTATCTGACTCAATTTTGACGCGAATGTTCTGTACGCATTATTATCTTTTACAGTTCAGTTGGACAGTGTATTGTAGCGTTTCTCTCTCTCCCCCCCCCCCCCTTACATGAGTATTCTGTAATAATCACATTATTATATTAATCAATAAATTCTTGTTGAAATTACTGAAGCCAACCAGTTTGTTGATATCTTGAGTTATTACTACTGACCTATGTGAAACCTTGACTAACTGACCGGCAATGCTAATTTTTTTGGTCTGTCTCTGTCCGTTAGTGAATCATTTTCTTTTTCAGTCTCTATTGTGTATTTTTACATTGTAACCATTACATATTATACTGTTGCTGATCGTCAATAAATTCTATGAAATGCAAGTGAACTTTTTCATTTTTGGGACGGTGTGTTTTTCTTAATACTAAATGATTGTTGCATTTTAAAATGATAAATTGTTTACCATAATTTTTGTTATTTCCTGAGTCTTTTTACAAAGAATATAGAGCGAGCGACAAGAACCCTCACTCCTTGCTAAAAGCGCTTTAAAACTGGCCGGGGCAATTCGAATGTTTTGGCGGCATCCGCCATTGTTGTGTACCAAGATGGTTTTGTGCGCAGCTTTTAACTGCAACAATTCGTCAAAAAATGTCTCAAAGTCAATTCTTCTCGGTTCTAAACTGCGTTTTTTTTCTTTTCCTAATCCGGACAATGAGAAAGAAGCAGTTTCAAAGTCTGAAAAGACTGCTTTGTAAGTTTTTTTAATATATATTATAATTATAACCATATACTATATAGTCATGGCATAGGCATAGATTAGTAATAGGGGGCTTAGCCTTATTTGGTTTTGAATTTGAATTATTCTTTTGTAACTAAAATATAGATTTAATTTTTGCATTTTAAAATATATTTTTATTTTCAAATTTGACTTACAATATTAATAATGCCAATTAATGGCAATGGAGTTACAGCTATTTCAAAAGAAAAAACAACTTTTTAATTTAAGACTTAAGACACTGAACCTGTTAGCTGTGTCAGGGCTGAAAAATACCTCAAAAACAGCTTTTAACAATAATAATGTTATATACATCTAACTAATAGTAATATAATTAATTTTAAAATAGTTTATACTGAATAATTATAAAGTTGATTTGTGATAATTTCCTCAATTTTTGCAAAATAACATTTTCAAACAGTTATTATAGCATAACACATAAGACAAGACAACATCTTTAAAGTATATAGAAATGTAGTAGATATATATTGATGGTGTAAAGATGCTAATTTAGAATGTATGTTTACATAGGCATAGCTAAGATCATTTTATTTATGGTGCCATAGGCATAGCCATGCCCATAGGCATTATAAATCATCAAGATATTTCATTGACATTGTACTAAAACAACTCTTACATATTAATATAGCATCTTCCTTATTCATGCAACAACATTTAAATAAACAAGTATAAAGATATTAGGGTGGCCATGTGTACTTAAATGTACTTAAATTTCCAATTGTGTACTTGAATTTTTTCATGAATATTGTTGATAAATTCTCTATTGTTCCATATGCATAACTTATAGATTTTCAAAACTTTATAAATCTCAGTGTGGTTGCTATCATGATGGATGGGCAGTTTTATTATACAAATACAAATAATATTAACAGGACTAACAGAATACACAATGCACTGTGCATGATATTATAAATATCTGGTTTTTGCTGGAAATCCATTTTTAGAGACAATTATATTGACTTTTGAGATCAGTTAAAATATGCAATAAAAAGAAGGATATAGGCCAGGGTATATAGGCACATTTCTATCATTTTACTTTTCATATCATGTACATTTGCCTGTTTGAAGACTGACCTTTAATACATTTTTACAATGTAAATTGTACTGATAGTGACTTACTCACTTCTACTATCATTTATATTGATTTTCTTCAAAGGACATAAATTGTATAGTAAGCTGTGAACCATTGAATAATATGTGTAGCCTACACATATTACTATATTCTATGTAGCCTACACATAGTACCTACACTGTAGGTGCTTAAAGACATGATTTCTGTATACCTATTTTTTCTTTGGTCACATTGGTTACTAATATAGACTATTTGTTCTGTGTCATTCTTTGGTGTGCACACACCCTAATACATGTGCATCTATGCAAGTAAGTTATGTAATGAGTATAGGTACTGACATGTAAATGTTTTATACAGTCTATATTACCTTACTAATTTAAAATTATAAGCACATCTTTGATAATTGGGCTGGATATTATTTGAGCTATATAATATAAAATGACTGACTATAAATTATGTGTATAATTAGGTAGGTGCATAATTGACAGAAAATGTTGTTGCCAAGCAGACCAGTGCATTACAAAATCTAGTCACCCAAGCTAATTTCTGGTTGCCATTGGTGACTGGGCAACCACTGATTTCCACCCCTGTCTCTGGAACCCTTGTTCTTAATCTTCTGCCCATTAAAAGCTCTGCTGGTAAATACTGTCCAGGTCCCATTGGTGCTGTTCAATGGGCTAGTAAACCCAGGTAGGGATCTTCATTGGAATCATAGCATTTCTTAAAACAGTTTTTTAATAGTTTGAACTGTTCATTCTGCCAGGGAATTAGTTCTTGGATAATATGGACTACTTATAATGGGTTGATTGCATAAAGTGGTATTAGCTTACTACTGGTAGTAACTAGATGAAAATCTATTGATTTAGTCTCACGCGGATTGCATAAACTACTACCAGTGGTACTACCAGGTGTAAAATATTTATGCCTAGGCGTAAATGCATTAAAATCAATATATTTAGTCCAATGGTCTACTACCAGGAGGAAGTAGGTATAACTTGATAATTGAATGTGTTTCTTAGTGTTATTCATAATAGTTTTCCTATATATTATATAAACATTTGATTGCTCATAAACTAATATTCCTCTCATGTTCATTTTACTACTTAACTATATCACATCCAATTCTATATTATGAACTAATTCATATCATATTATATGTATAATTCACAATAAATAAACATTAATTTATAAAACCTAAGTAATTTTATTTTTAGATTACATTTTATTTCTTTTGACAACCACATATAATTAGCAAAAAAAGTTTTCAAAAGTTTATATATTATGGGGGGGGGGGGGGAAATCATATATTGATTATTATTTAAATACATTTCATTTGACAGGTAATTAAATTCAAATGCATATAACAAAGATACAGAACAGATTAAAATAAAAACATGAAAAGAGAACAACAGCTAGTTTAGTATCTAACAAGTCTGTTTTTTCTAATCTTGAAAATTGAGCTCGTCCAGTAAACTTATTGGTGTTGCATGGCATTAATTTCTCAAGTGCCTGAAAAAATATATATCACTTTTGTAAAACAGTTTTTAATAATTTATATTTCAATTTTATTACCTGTGCGATTCTTTCCTGTGCAGCAGCCTTCCACTCTTCTATCTAGAGATGCTGCTTTGAAATTTCCAATAATTCTTCGGATAATGGATGCTTTGGGGCTTTCTTTATAGCCACATTACCTTGTCCTGCTTGATTTTGAGTTGACACTCCCTCTTGGGGTCATTTTCTTTATCCAAATTGATACCATTGTCACTGTCAGTTTCTGCATTGATGTCGGCATCACCATCGTAATGGTTTGCCAAATGAATTAGATTGGCTGCTATGATTGTTGCTATTTGTTGCTCCATAATGGAGAGTTCTGGTGCATTGTTCGGTCCGCCACCCATGTGCTGGTCTTCTTTCTTACACAATGTGATGGATTTTTTGGTTGATGATTTGAGACCTTTCCAAAATATCTTGAATTGTGCCATTGTTTTCTGGGTAGCAAATTTACTGTTAAAAGATATAGTAAACTCGTTCCAGAGCTTTTTTGTGTGCATGTTAACTCTTGCATTAGCTTCTTTGCTTTCTATTATATCATTTTGTGCTACAAAGTCTATCAAAAATGCACAATGACATGTTGTGAAGTTATCACTACGTTTTTTATTATCCATTTTTATGAAAACTATGTCAAGAAATATTAATTTATGTTTAATATTTAACAAGAACAATAATTGTATTGGAAAATACCCAAGCAATTAAACGAATTTCAATTGGTTAATCTATAAATAGAACTTGGATTTCCATCAATTTATGCCATGGTAGTAGTTAGTCTGGGAGTATGTTAATACCACTTTATGCAATCAGATTTACTCCTTGGTATTAACTGCTACTGGTAATAGCTAATACCTCTTTATGCAATCCACCCAATGTGGATGATGTTGTACTGGCAAGTACATTGCCTGAATTCACTGCTTCTAAATTGTTTTCACTACTTCACTGCTTTCACTATTCATTAGTGGCCAGTAAAAGGATTAAAATGCTTGTAGCCAAAATAGCTATGCAATTTAAATAATAAAAAATATGGCTTTTTTCCATTGCAATTCCTTTTGTAAGATGCACAGCCTCCTTCTCTGCAATATGAAGTATGTATTTATGATGTGTGTTTGCACTGCCTCTTTCAAATGTAAATCATTAGGTCACTTTACAATAGGATTGGATTGATTGTGTGACTTGACATTTTCTTAAATGGCACCAGCTATATACCTTTTATATATACATATACCTATATATCCTGGGAAATGATTGACAGCTGCAGTGTAATTGCGATTGTTTGGTGACTAGAGAGGGATTTACCATAGCAATATGAACAATTTTAAATTATCACCTATCCTTAACATATAGAGTTATTCTAACTGATTTCCAATTGAAATGAGTTTACTATAGTGACTAGATTAGTGTCAGGATGTGTGCATTTTGTATCATGTTTAAATAATTATTTCCACTTTCCTTTTCCCAATGGCTGCCATTTTTTTTCTTTGCTGAAGGAATATTAAGACATAGAAGACCAAAAGAAATGAGGTTAAAAGCTGACTCAAGCAGTGTTAAGGACCAAAAGTCTATGTTTAGAGTCCCATGAAGGCAATCGGCAGAGATTTATTCCATCTCGATCACCAAGCCTTGCATCCTGATTGTTGGCATTTTGTTTCCCACAATATGATGGAAATATTTCTGGGGTATCTTTTGGGGATTACACACCCACTTACCAGAATCCCACTTACAGGAATCCACATTTCGAAATCCCGCTTACTGGAAAGCCCACTTACTGGAATCCCATTTTGAGGATGGGTGTAATTAATTCAATTTCAAAATAGTTTTTACTTAGACTGTTCAAATGTAAAAAAGTACATACAAGAGTTCATTAAGTAGGTGGTTGTACTTGTACATACAGGAGTCAGATTCAGTAGACAAGTAATGCACAACAAGTAAAGCTTCTCCTCCATTAACTATAGCTCGACTGTAGCAATTTGTCTCTACACAGGTAATATTGTACACCATTCTTACAGTTGAAGAGATGCCATTTGAATAGCAAAAACAGTTGTCCATTTTTCCTTGTGTTAGGCACATACTCAAAGGCCATACTCTGTATATCAAGGTTTGCTGCTGGTAATAGAATATAAAGTGAAGTAGATATATGAAGCAGGAGTTAGGTACTTAAATATCTTATAGCATTCATACAAAGATAAACGACACTTGATTTTAAATTTGAAGCAGAAGTTAGATAAATACATTATAGCATTCAATTTAACTTTAGTGAAGATTTTCAAGTAATTTGGCTTTCCGCTAAGTGGGATTCCGATAAGTGGGCTTCTGGTAAGTGGGTTTCCGGTAAGCGGGCTGCCATGCTTTTGGGTTTATGAGTTTACCATTTTTCAAAACGTTATGCATATTGTAGACATCAGTGAAGTAAATACATTAATAATAACTCCATTATAATAATTATTATAAAAAACAACAGTAATATTTACATTAATTAATTTATAGTGTTTTCTTCTCCCACATAAAAACACTACAGGCATGACTTACCATCTCTCATCTCCTAGGCCTGAGTTATTAGTACAAGAATAACTTAGTGGAATTCCTTCATTATTCATTCACTTTCGGCATTGGTCTCTTTCTAGCTAGTTGGAGTTTTTTCTAGGAATTTCTACTCTTGTTTTTTCTAGCAATAGAATTTCTTCTCCTTTGTTTTATTGTGTTTCTTTATTTGCTGGTCTTCATGTTATATAGTTACCCTTTCTTTTTATTTTATTTTTTCTTTACTTTTATTTTTTCTGGTTTATCTCTTTTCTTTCTTTCTGGTGATTGGTGTTGACCTGATGGTTCCAATCAATTTATTAAGTGTAAAAAAGACTATTATGATACAGATATTATAACAGAAGTTATAAATATTTTTTCATGAAATATGCAAACGTTTTTAAGTATATAACAATTTTGAAGATGATATGTTTCTAGTCAAATAACTCTAAATAAATATATATCTATAATTAACTAAAGTTCACTATTAGTACATACCATGATTGAAATATCTGAACAAATAAATGTTAATCTGTGTATAAAATGTCACTTGCTATATTATTTCAATAATTCATCTATTCTCAGCATTACTGCAATCCATCTACCTATATAATGCCTTTGGTACATACCTACATATGTATTGCTAATTAAATCTGGCCTTACACACAATAAAGATGTTATAATTACTGTATGTTCTAAAATAATTGCTTCTATGAAGCAAACTATTTCTGAATATAGCTATTTTACCAGGACTAGCCAGTTTTTCTTGTTCTAAATAATCAATGTCATATTAACTGAGCTCATACTAAGTACTGTAATCAAAATTTAGAATTTGAACTTTTTTATATAGCATTTTTAATACTCAATAGGACTGCTGTCATTTGTCAATTTTTAATAATCTTTTTTATCAAAGTTTCAGATATATATTTATTTATTGTAGTTATATAGTAAAATATGTATGTAATTATAATTTTTTTATATTTTTCAACTTCAGGTTAAAGAAATGGGTGATCAACATGCGAAGGCAAGATATAAACTGGACCTCTGTTTCGAAAAACATGAGAGTGTGCTCTAATCATTTTGAAGATAGTATGTTTAACTGCACTAGTAATAGGGACAGTTCTTCTCTACGCCGTGATGCTTACCCAACACTAGTTGATGTCAGCAATCCACCACCAGTAGCTTCAAGCAAGAGGAGGATATTGGTACGAGATTTTCCTCCTACATGTGACTCACAATCTCGACCAATACTGCCACCTATTATTGACCAGCTCCAACCTAGTAGTAGTTCAGTGGTCGCAATGAAGGTTACACCTATGCCTGCCACTTTTGAAAGTATAAATAAAAAGCTACCTGAGGAAAGACTAAAGATGTTACAGAGAAAAATTGCAAATTTACAGTCTCATCTTTCAAAAAAAAAGAAGCAAAGTGATCACTTCAAGAAGAAAGCTTCATCTTATCGCAAGCTCTATTTGCAAGCCATAAAAGGAAAACAATCTAACTTATTTACTGAGGAGCAACAACGTTTCCACAAGGAACAAAGGAAGTCGCAATCTGTGAAACTTCGAGGCATGCGTTGGTCTTCAGAGTTCAAGACTCACTCACTCGCCATATACTTCCAAAGTCCTGCTGCTTACCGTTTAAACAAACGAATTATGAACCTTCCATCTGAGGAGACACTCTTGAGACCAGTGAGAAACATTCTTCGAAAAGTGAGTTTTATTATATTAACATTTAAAATTAAGACTGGTATGTGGCTAAAGGTCGACTTTCAGAATATTAGTAAATGGAAATTAATGCTATAATATGATTAATGTTCTTTATATATATGATGGATAGACAAACATATATTTTAAATTAATATTTATTTATACTGGATGTAACTTAACATGTCTATTCAGTTCAAGTAACAATGGTATAGCCAATTGGGTGACTTAAGTGATGCATCATTTCCTTGCAGTCACTGCATTTCAATTAATTAATGTTTTTATTTCCTAGTATGACAGTTTATTATCTAATTTTTTCGTCGAACTTATTTCTAGGCTAAGATAGAAGTCAACACCAGCTAGCATAGCCTACTTGGTTCTGTTAAATTTATAACTCATTAAACATGTATATATAGCAATGTCATTAATGTTTTTCAGGTTGAGGAGTGGTATCCATTTTAAACTAGTCTATTTTGGGGGACAAACTATACAGCTAAAAGTTACTGCACATACATTTTCGTCTATTTGTAAATGATTGGTATTGACAATCTGTTATTGATTTTTTTTCCAATTTCCACAATGCCTGTAACTGTGTTCATTTTGAATAAGAATATGATATGATTAATATTCTTTAGTTGGATTGCTTATATGTGATTAATATTTACTCTGTTTATAGAAAAACAAAACTAACAATTCAAACAATTTAATTTAGCATTACTCATAGTCAATTAACAATTCAAAAATGTCATTGGAGCTGCACAGCAGCCATAGATAAATTATTAACAAGATATCGACAAAAATTCTTTATTTATCCTGATTCTTTTTTGTTGTAACTATAGTTGAAATGAATTATATTATATTATTAAATTTTTTATTTAAAATTTCACAATACTTAGTGTTATTTTTGTATAAAAAGCATGGAAAATTAAGAGGGACCAAACAAATATTTGACGGACATTGTCCTTCCCATGTATAATTCTAACGTATTGGAACTAAAATATTGTGTTTAAATCTAAAATAGAGTATTTAAATAATTATCTGCTAACGAATCCAAAGTTATTCAAGTTGGGGTCATTACTAAATCTTTCATTATATTCAAATAATCATGCTTCATGTAGCATCGCAAATAAGTGGACTATTCGACTCAATTTATATTTTTTAAATATGTTTGATGTTATGTATTATTTATTTTAGCCCGGAATTTGTACAACACTTATGTCTGCGATTGCACTGAAAATGTCAGGCTTGAAAGAACAAGATCGACTTTCTGTATTGACTTTCGACGCCATGTCTGTAAAACCTGGTCTTTGTTATAGAGAGGATCTCGATAAAATTATTGGTTTTGAAGACCTTGGTTCTCTTGATTATGGTTCATCAACAAAGCCTGCTGATCTTGTGTTTTGTGTTATGCTCCGAGGAGTTTGTAAGAAATGGAAGCAGATTATCGGATATTTTCTTTTGAAGCATGGCATGACACCTGAGAAGTTAAAAAGTCTGACTACAATAAGCCTCTGTGAAGCAAGCAAGGCTAAAATTAACGTGATCGCGGTAGTTTGCGATTTGGACACTCAGCAACAGAGATTTGCATTAGAAATGGGGGTAACTGCCGATCATCCTTTCTTTGACCATCCAGTTACTGGAGATCCTGTCTTCTTTGTATTTGATCCGCCGCATCTGCTTAAATGTATCCGAAACAATTTTAAGCGATATGACATTACACACGGTAGCATTATTTAACATTTTTGAGTTGTGTTCAGTTTGGTTTGGTTCGGTTCAGTTTGTTTATATATTTAACTGTTTATTTATATTTGAATAATCTGCTTTCCGTACAATCAAAAATGTGTGAACTATACAACTCAATTTATATATTTTAGATATGTCAACTCTATATTTGTTATATTTGACGTACTTATAACGGCTGTTATTTACATAGTATGTTTATTGTGCGCTAGTCCAATTAATATGTTAGACCACTTTTCTATTATTATTAAGTTACTCTTGTATTGTTAACTTTTATTTTATTTTCTTTATTCATTCGTTTAGCCATCTAATATATATTTCCTGAATTATGTTAATATTATATAACAATTCATACTTTTACTGCTGACTTTAACATTGAAATATAATTATTTTCATTATTGGGTGGCTTTGAAAAGGTAGAGCATAAATTATGCCTATAAGATACAATTCGAAGTTGAAATTTTTATGTACAAATTAACGAATCTCTGGGTCACTCTAGTTTATTTGGTAGATAATTTTGGTATAAACAGGTTTTGCTATATACTTAGGGAATATATAATGTTACAGTATGATTTGGTAGCATATGCAAACATATTTTTTAAACATTTCTCGTTCAAGGACTGCTTGATTACTTTCAAAAAATTGTATTTGGACATTTGATATGTTACACAAAATATATAATATAATTCTTTACTGACATTTTGGTCATGTATTTCTTTAAAAGCGACATACAACGTTACAGCAATTTAAAAAAATATTTGATAAGTTTTACGGACTTTTAAGTATTTAGGTTTATTGAGCTTCGTATTATTTGTTTTACAGCAAAATAAAATGATCTACTTACTGTTTATATTTGTTGTATATTTACTGTTGTGTACTTTTTATTTTCAGGGGATTCAATCGCAAAATGGTCACATGTTGCCTCTTTGTACGCCCAAGAAAGTCGAAGACCTGTTAGGCTGGTTCCCAGATTGACTTCTGCACATTTGCTTTTACCTTTGGGCAAAAAGATGAATGTTAGACTAGCAGCACAAGTGTTATCTCATTCCGTGTCGGCTGCAATACATACATCTGTCGAGAATGGTGATTTGCCAGCTCATGCCACCGATTCTGCCCATTTCATTTCGTTTATTAATAGAATGTGGGATATTCTTAACTGTGCATCCTTAAAGGATCAGAGCGCTAAGAAAGCAATCACACGGGGTCTCTTTGAGGCTCGAGATGCCGAATTAGCTGATATGGCAAAAATGGTTGAATCTTGGACATTTACGACTGCTGCAGAGCCGATGTTCGACGAATATGATCGTATCATTAATCCGAAGAAGATTAAAGTTAAGGAGACACTTCCTTTCAAGAAAGGGTTACTGATTACCTTGAATTCGATGAGGGGTATTTTGAGAACCTTGCTTATCGAACGAAACATGACATTTGTGGCTTTGAGAAGATTTAACCAAGATTGCGTCGAGAATGTTTTTTGTCAAGTTCGAAGAGACAAGGGATCCTTTTACGAACATTTAGATTCTTGGAGGGCAGTTTACAATCTTCGATTTGTATCTGCAAGTCTCTATTTGACAGCTCTTTCTGGAAAGGCAAACTGCGAAGCCGATGAGGATATTTCACTTCTGGATGCCATCAACGTGCGTTCTTCTGACAACTCTGCCCCTAAATCTATCTCGTCAACTCTATCAGTACTCTGTCAAAAGTCTTCATCTCAGTTAGATTTAGTGCGACCACCTCGAGCAGCGAAGACATCTTGTTTGAATGCTGTGTGGGCTGCAGAAAAAGCGAATGAGGATACATCTGATGCATCATTGAAGGAAGCTGAAGAGTTACCATGTGCTGAAAAGGATGTTGTACAGTATATTGCTGGCTATTTGATCCATCGATTGACTGAAAATCGTAAACTGCAACACTGTGTCAGTTGCCGGGCTTGCTGGAGTGCTTTGGTTTCTACATCTGAGGATCATGCTCGTTCCTTTATTCGTCACAAAACATATGAACACGCTAAATATGGTCTTACAGTTCCATCTGTTAAATTTTTGGACACTGTCAAAGTTTGGGAGATAACATTTCGGAATCAGTTTCCACAGTTGTTGATCAAATGTAATCTGGGTGTTTTATTGTCACAGAAATGTTTACAAGCTGCCAACGCGTCATTCCTTCCAGAGTGTCATGGCAATGAACTGAGAAAACAACTCATCTTGGTCTTTCTAAGAGTTCGTATTCATAGTGATTTGCGTCAGCGGACACGTGCGATTAGAGATGACATGCGACAAGCGTCTCTCAGGAAAGCCACGAAGTTTAATCGGTCGAATGCAAGTGCAGCGAAAAAATCAGTTGTTCATGCACAGAAAACGTTGTCAAAGTCGAAGGCATTTCGTCAGAAGCAGTCAAAGGTAGCTCAACATAGCTCAACATCGAACAGACCAACTCGTATCTCAAAGACGAAGAGTCTTCAAATCCTTTGGGGGGACAGCGATTCTGATGATAATTTGCAACCATTGATTAAACGAATCAAAGTGTAAAATTATATCAACATCTGATTAATTCTTTATTGCGTAGACGCGAGTGCTTGCTTTTATTATGCTTGTTTTTCTATAATTTTAATTTAATGTTAAAGAATTTGACATTAAACTGCTAAACATACGAGTTATTTAATTTATGCATTCCTGAATTACATTACTGTTCTCTATTTATGACGTACACCTACATCCGCCCCTACCTCCCACACGACCCTTCGAGACCCTTCCCCGTACGAATTCCATGCCAGTGTTGAAAGGCTCTGTATATTATGATCGTGTGTTCTGTTTAATTGGTGTATAGAATTCTCTCACTTATTATCAGCATATCCCCCTGGTATCAATCGCAAATTTATATTCATGTTTGTAGCTTAGTTTCCTATTTTTATTTTATTTCTCATGTGTTCCAATCATTTTAAAGAGACCACTGTGTAAATAGTACTACTACCTATGTTATATACTTCCCGCAAACAACCATGCAAATAAATACTTCCAATTCACTAACTACAAAATTATTATGGAGATATAGTGTGTGAAAGTAAAACATACTTCGTTTATTTGGTCTTATATTCTAATTTATCTTAAATTTCTAAATCACTAGATGTTAAAAGTTATTACTTACTATATTCATCGTAATATACTTGTGTATATTAAATAGCTTATTTACCTTAAGTAAACCTTTTTTATTATACTAATAAACTTAAGTCATTTAGATGCGTTTTTTATGTATTACCGATTTTTGTCACATCATCACTGTATAATATTGTAAGCTTTTCTAGTTTTGGAAAGTTAAGTGTTGTTAAAAGTAAAAGTTTTGTATTTAAGCTAGTAATAATTTTATTGAATTATGTTTTCGCTTAATCTCTTTAATTATCTTTGAATATTTCCTTATTGTAGTGTCATTTTTATTCTTCTGTTACAAAGTTATTCATCTACTTTAATGAAGCTCAGCTTGTTAATACATTAACCAACATGTTACATTACTCTATATGTACTATACGATTCCACAAATATTTGTCAGATTTTATTCAATCTTTTGCAAACAATGGGGTGCTTTTCTTTTATGCATTTTAGCTTACACTTTGTTTAGATTTGTATTTAATATATTGTGTACATATGTATTGTTTTAAATTGAGTATAATGTTATTTATGATCATGTATGTAGCGTACAATACTCTGAAGCTATTATATGTCTCATTATTAGAAATCGAATTGTTTATTAAAAGCGTTACTTGGAATTCATTATTGTGTATCAAATTATATGTAATACTCAGAATCTAGAAAATTAAGATATGTAGTGTATGCTATCTAGAATCTAATAAATTAAGCTATTTATAGTGTATGGTATCTAGAATATAATATGTAGCGTATGGTATTTAGAATCTAATAATATATTGCTTCTGATACATAAAAGTATAATAATGTGTAGCGAAGTATGGTACTTAGAATCTAATAATATGTTAAATTTAATGATATGTAGAGCATATCACGATAATATAGTACAGATACATAGTACAAATGAATAAAAATTTCACTTTCAATATAATAATCAAGTTGTTTATACTATTTTAATTAAATTATGCTACATTGCATATAAGGCAAAATATCACGAAGTTTTTACCACGCTGGGTTTAATACTTTGAATTAAAGTGCCACATACAATACTTGTGATGCTACATATGACATTTTGAATAAATCAAATTGTTGTCACGTACATTTTTTGAAATGTGACTTGTAATTCTTATGCTGCGTCCAACACTTGATACAATTTATATTATATATGGTATATAATAAGCCCAACTTATTACAAAACGTATTTTACGGCTTATAATAATATTAGAAACACTATAGTTTCCCATGTCCTATTAATCGAACTTAAGCAATACGTGTGTGACGTAGACTTATAAAATATATGATTCAAAATCATTAATTAATCGAGTAATAAATAAATAGATATTTGACTTTTATTGATTTCATATGTATCGCGTTGTAAATTTTTGCAGATTGAAAATCGTTGGATACGAATAAAGTTTGCAGCAATTGGTAAGATATAAGTAGTAAGATATTTG
>JAUZND010032547.1:0-22617 GCA_034780555.1 Coelogynopora nodosa
AAAAGGGCACTAAGGAAGGTTTCCTTTTTTGAGGAGGCACGTGCCTCAGGTGCCTCAATGCTGGGTACGGCACTGGTTATACTTTGTATCTCTTTTCCGGATAAAACGTAGATAGAGACACTTAAACGGACAACTGCTTATATAAACGATACCGCTTGTAGTTGGAA
This sequence comes from Coelogynopora nodosa, assembly GCA_034780555.1. Lineage (NCBI taxonomy): Eukaryota > Metazoa > Platyhelminthes > Proseriata > Coelogynoporidae > Coelogynopora > Coelogynopora nodosa. The sequence continues at coordinate 168 of JAUZND010032547.1, forward strand.
ACGACTCACTTGTATTGAATGAAATGCATGCCTATTTCCATTGAACTAAACGAAGATCATGTGACTGTCTCTTTATAGCTTTGGGGGGACATCAGTATTTCAATATAAATGAGGTAAAGCTGCTTTGCTTGCAGCACAAAAGTAGTATGTTTAGTAACATATTTTAGCTTAGTGCAAAATCTTTACAACCTTATACAATTTGGGTTTGGGTATATCAGAATTTCTATAGCTAAACTATAATAATGTAATAATGTAAAAAAAACTATGCAAGTATGTTTAATATATGTATACAGTAAACACATTATAAAAATACTTTACAGGGCCTTAACAATTTTAATTGTAGGCCTACGTATATTTAAACACTGAAAAGAATACTAAGAAGCTATGCTAGACTTAGAAACATTTTATATTGACCGTTGGCAATTTTGTTTTAATAAAAGAATAGACATAAAATTATTCAAATTTAAAATATTACCTACATAAGTGTTAACCAGTATAATTTTTAAAATAATTTACAATATTAAATTTTTTATCATTTTTCATTGTCATTCTACAAAATAATAGACTTCATGACTCAAGACATCGGGAAACAATTTTTTTAATAATAGCAAAAACTAACCCTCTTTGAAGAGCCCCCTGTCCACCATAGCCTCGAAGTCAGCGACGGGGTCCACAGAGCCCACTTCGGTGACATTTCCCCGCACCAGACTGCTCAGACCGCCAGACAGATCGCCGCTGCTAGTCTCTTCCTCGTTCGTGCGAGCTCGCTTAGCGGAAGACTCCCTGAAGGGTACAAAGAGCAAGAGAGAGAGTGGGAGAGATTGAGAGTGAGAGAGAGACATATGCATAATTAGCAGTCAATTGACTCGAATAAAGAAAAATAAGATCATTACCAATGTATTAGGTATATGTATTAGTATTATAAAAATTCTATTTATCACGAATCATAAGGCATTTCGTATCCATTTTTGACTTGTTGGTTTAAACTTTTAAAAGTTTTATAAAAAAACATTATTTAAAATCACGAAAAAATTGTTAGAAATGTCGATAGCAATATCTGGTCTACGAATTATCGATTCGTTATTTTAATCAATATGCACAATGTGTGTGAACGAAACCATAATAAACAAGATAAAGAAGTAATAGATTTGGTAAGATTAAACTAAAAACAATAGCATTAGGTACAAATATTACATGGTGAGCTGAAGATAACAATACATTATAAATAATTATAATTTCTAGTTTAATTTTATTCTCTTAAATTACCTAAAAAATATGAATGATTAGGACAGAAATGAAGAGAGTATATTATGCCCAATGAGCCAATTAATTAAACGTACAAACTTGTACCAACAACACCTTGTTGAATAAGCCAGACGGAAAGGTATAACCGCCAACTGGCCTACAGTAAGATACTATTATAATATAGATGCTTCGTCTAAGTCTGCTGACACTGTTCAGTCCAGTTCATATACAAGTGATAAAATAGTCGCGTCACCACGCCTCCTCGTGGGTTAATGAGACTAGCATCATCTGTCGTATTTAACTGTATGTAATAGAATAAAAGGTGTATCAAAAGGTTAAAGAAATGTCAAACAACACACCGTCTATTCTATGAATTATAAAAACAAATACTTCAATTACAATAATAGCTACATTATATTATGCAATACTTACTTCAGCTCTGTTTAAATTAGATGTGAAACACTAACAATTAAAATCATAATCAAAACAATTTGGACATTTTTCAAATACACATTTCTTCATGTCTACCGATTTGGACAAATCAGATACGGCAAGATCTCATATTCATAAAGTAAATAATGTAAACAAAAACGTAAACAAATGTAAACCCATGGTAATAGTAAAAATTAACTAAATTGATTTAAAAATTATATTTCCTCCTAATTAATACCATAGGCATTTCTACACACTACCTTAATTATATTTTCCTTTCGTGAAAAGTTATAATTTCATATCCTGTTTACAATTAACTTAAAGAATGCATTATAATCTTAGTTTAATTGCTAAAACATAAACATTGATTTTAAATAACCATAATTATTGCGGTGGAATATTTTATTTTGTCAGTTTTTAGTCAAAATTTAATTTTAGTTCAATTATAACATATAAAAACGATATTATTTTAGTATCAACACTATTAATTACAGTATACAATATTCAAAATAATGACTTGCAACTTCTACATATTATAGGTTGAAGTATACAATGAATTTACCGAATATTCTAATTTAAAAAAATAATGCACAAGAGAAGGGGTACTTATTGAAAAATAGCAGGTATTGGAAATATGGTAATAAGTTACATTATGTATGTGTAATCATAGAACTATACATATATATGTATATATTATAACGAGTTAGCTATATAGTAAAAAATATAATTAAATATAAGAACACACATACATGGTACTATAAAATAAGTCAGTTTATAAGAATACATAATATATATTAATCTAATTTTTTAATTAAATGTTTTTTATAACCATAAGACGTACAAATTTAAACTTTTTAAATCCACACGTTTGAATTGTTATCTAATCACTCCAGGCTTATTTTACATTGTTACATTTTACAAGCTATGTTTGGATTGCTAAAAAAAATTATTAATAAAATGTTTGGTTTGATAATAACTCAATCCTTTTCTTTTACCTTTTCGGAGTTTAGTCATTAGTGTGGGTTTTCCATTAAACCATCATGACATTATTATGAAATTTTGTTTGATTTGGCAGTCGCTTTGATAATTTCTCATTCTTCTTTTTTTATTTCTATTTTATAATTGTTTTGTGGTGATGTTGAGAATTTGAATAGAATGTGTCCATTTACTATTTCATAATAACTGTGTGTGTGAAGTAGATATGGTATCATGTCCAGTTTGAATAATATGTCATTAACATGTCAACAATTAATGATTCAACTGGTACATAGTAAATATTTCATTATATTATTAATTCACATGAGATTTTAAAATGGAATAAATAATGCAGTGCGTATTGTAGATTGTAGTTTTGAAATGTTGGCCATTGGTTCATCTAAAGATATCCTGAGTCCATTTTTGTAGATCTTGGCCATGACATTCTTTTTCTCTCAGTAATTCCTTCAATTCTTCGTCTCGTTTCTTCATTGTGAGTGAGCATCTGTGCACTCTCATCATATTTTCTTTTGGATTTGCAGTTCAGTCGCATTTGTGGTTTCAGCCATGTTTACAAGGATGCAATTCAAGTTCGTTTTTTCTGAAAATTGCTTCAGAACAGCTTCTTCTTTCGTTAGTTTTAGCTCCTCTTTTTCAATTTTTCTATTCTTCTTTAGTCGCTGTTCATACCTCAAATGGGCTGCACTCACCAATTGTTGGAGAGAGAATCTGTGAGAGGAAATAAACAACTTGTAAGGAACCGTATTCGTGTCATCAACAGCATTCTAAATGTTAATGAACACTGGGTTTACTTTAATGTAAATGAACTTTAACTTTTAGCATACCAAACTCATCAGGAGAAATGACTCCTGGTATTGTTTACACAACATAGTTTGTCCAATGAACAAAGTGTTTGTTATTTTGTATTTTTGGAGATATTAATTTACAAAAAATGAAAAAAGGATTCCTAGTGGTATTCTGAAAGTTGTGTTTCCTTCTAGAATATTATTCAAATTATGCACTTTGATCATCCGGCACTTTTAATACGAGCATTTGGCTAAAACAAGCAAATTTCAAGGTTATTTAATCTTAATATAAGTGGAGCATATATATTTATAAATATTATAACAAGTGGTGCGACTACAACAAATATTCTTTTCTATTATAGAAGAAGTTCAAAAAAGATCAAATCATTTTGAAAAAATCAGTAAAAATAACCAAAAAAAAGTACAAAATAATAATCAAAGTAAGTTAGTTGTAATGAATTAATTATTGTAGTGATAATCCTTATACTTTTTGACACAATGTGCAACAATTTTAGGGCCATTGACAAATATTTTTCGAGTCATGGCACCATTGTTCCGGCATTCGGCCCAGTTGAAATGTTCGAACTTTGACACGAATTCGTGCCTTTTGAGAACCACTGCTAGTGCATTTAACAAATTGTATTCAAATGTTTTACAGTTGAACAGTAAAATCCAAAAGCGTCAAAGAACATTCAGAGGGGTTAACCATAACACACATTTTATCGTCTGTAAAAATGTAACACTGATTAATTTTAAACGAAATACACAAGTTTTCAACATCCACAAATATATATGTTAATCGATCACATAGTTAAAAACATCATTTACGTCATCATGTGTCAAAAGTCGCTAATTTGATTGTTTTTTAATAAAAATATTCTTTTAATGATAACAAACACTATTATTATTTAATTGTCTGTTTGTGACATTATGGCATAATTGCCAATCGACAAAACTAGTTTTATTGCTATGTGTTTTCTGTCGTTTATTATTTTAAAAGTATGCGCTGATTTGATTACAGAAATATTCATTAACTCATACCAATTCAAAATACAAATATTTCCTTATATACTAACATAAAACTTAACAAATATTACTAGAGCTTCTACCTGTTCATTTAGGTAATCATCTAATCATCTCTGTATCATTTATTGGTTAAATTTAATACAATACATCAAATAAACATGAGGTTAAATAATATATACCGAAAAATTCCATCAATGTATAAGATTATTATATGATTATCAACTAACACACTATACCCATAGTAATACATGGTTATGTCGTCGCCGTAAGTGTTGTATGCATGTGAGGCTATTCATTGGGTAAGCCGAGCTGATAAGACCTAATATAGCCAAAACCAAGTAACTTAACATTAGAAGCACCAAACATTGCCCACAGGTGTTCGATGGTTTAGTATATATTCAACATTTACTAAGTCTATCGTTCTGGAAATTTTAGTACCTGTCAAATTTTTAATGCACTTGCGTACAGTATACAGGAGGACTTCATGACGTGAAACTTGACTCAAAATTATCTACAATTTTTTTAATACATGTTTTAAATGTTGTCTGTAACAAAAGGCTTTTTAAGCTGAAACATTCATTTATCACTCACATACTATTATGATGTCATGATAAAAAATAGTCCAGAAACGGATTATTTCGTTTTTCCCTCAATACAATGCATTATACTTAGAACATCATTGTAGCTAAATAGATACCTAACAAAAAATCTAATTAGAAAACAATAAGAAAAGCACCACATAATGTACTAAATTTATAGAACAGATTTAAATACAAGACAAACGGATTGCGTATCACCTATCCTTTCAGCAAAATAGGTATCCAAACTCGTCTTATCTGCACTGGTGATGCTGCGAGTATTGACAGAGGGACTGCATAAAGTTAAATATCTGTCAATAAAACTGCCGATTTCAAAATGCATTGTTAAGAGAAGGATGTTCTACGTAATACCGAACTAACCTGTAGGTATACCCTGCTAAAGTGTTTTTTATATGTTAATTATTTCTTGCAACTTATTTATTTTCTTAAATGAAATAAGGTTAACTTGAAAAAATTATTTAAAACCCTTGAGAAGAGTTTTAAAGATGTTTCGTACTATGCTTAAAAGTACAATAAAAAGACATTATGTAGCACAATTATACGAAGAAAAAAATAACAGAAACAGATTTTTCAGTTTGGCTGCCACGGTAAATGTAACAATTTGTTAGTTTGTATATGTAGAACAGTAATTTTGTTTCGTAAATCCATAATATTATATTTAACAAAGAATATAATATTATTATAACAAAAATATAATATGTATAATAATTTATGACAACCAATAATAGCATTAATTGTTATTACTAGATGTGGAGCGGTCACTTCAATAAGTGGTCTCAACAACAACAAAAAGACTCACAGATAAAACAAAGGGTTAATTATTATTGCAGTATTAAATACCATACATGCATTGTCTTGTCGACCGCCTTCGTAAACTATAAACATGGATTACTACACTTACTATACTGATCATACCAATAAGTTTAAGACTAGAGGTCAATTGTGACAAGTACAAATAGTTGAAAGGGTTCTCTCCTAGTAAATATGAGAGTCAGGAAAAAAAGTTGAAATAGAGAAAACAAACGAAGCAATTAATGGACTGTGATTATTTATATTATTATGTACACATACGTTAATTATAGAAGGAAAATTGATTGATTGTATTTGTTAAATAAAGTTCAACAGAAATAAGTACTGACATATAGTGGAGGTTAAGGTGTTTGAGCACCTAATATAATATCTTTGTTGTGTATAACTGGTAAGCTATTTAGAAGTGGAGGATATGTTTGGAACTAAACAAAGGAACAGTCCGAGAGGCCATATAATATATATTATGTTAAAAGTAGGTCAACTTCAAGGTTGTATTAGACACTATTAGGTCAACAATAGGTTATTTTAGAAGAGGAATGCAATCATTCGTGAAGTTTAGTTAAGTGATTTAATGCAGAGAGAAAAGCATGATTATATAGCTTTTTTGGATCATTCATTATATTTTTTACTATTTCAATTTTATAAAGAGAAATTAAGAAAATTATCGGGTAACAAAATGCTTATTACAGACCAGACTAAACGATTACGTTTTTCTGGAACAAATACTTGCTTAATAGCAGACAACCATTTTTGATAGATAAATATATATTTATATGAAAAATATAAAAGAGACATTGGAATCTTTAATCTGCCTTCAGATTTGGCATTTAATTAACATTGATATTTGATAGTTTAAACAAAACAAAAAATTTTATTAATTTTTTTTACAAATACGTATAAACAAAATTTGGCTTAGACGTTATTTTATGTTTAATAAATTGATTGAAATCATATGAGATGTATAATTTTTTTGTTTTAACTTTATTAGCAATTAACATTAAAATATATATATATTCCAATAAAAAGTTTAAATATTATAATAAAAATATAACAATAAATAATAAAGCATATATATCTATTGAAATGGGAATTGAGATACAAATAACGTAGTTAGTAAATTCATTTATAATTATAGCCTAGTTTAAAAAAAGTTATTGCAGTTGTATTGCATGAATATTGTTGAATTCTGAAACAAATTGTAACATTCTGAGCACACTAAAATATTTAGAAATATGTTTTAATGAAATAAACCTTTTAAATATATTACTAAAGCATGTTCCCCAGTGTTGAATGTTTTAATAAAATATTATAATGTGAACTTTATTAAAAATCTCTCAAAAACAATATAGTACTAGTATATACGCATAAGTAGTGAGATGTGTATAACTACAAAAATAGTTATCGCACTAATTATAATTAAAGAGTCTACAAAATTAAGAAGATTAAGAAGACGCATTACAATCATCACTACAGTTCATGATACACACTGCTCATTAAACCCTAAAAAGTGCATTTAAAATTGTAGTCAAACAATCTATAGTTTTATTAAAAACAAAAACTACTACACTTTTTCATTTTAATTTAAGCTTATCTGCTCCATTTTAATGATGAACTGTATAATTGTAGTTATCTTGCTTCCGATTATTCCCTTTAAATATCCAATCAGATAGCATATTTCCGAAAGTTTCGTGATAAACAGATTTATTTAATATATTATGTTAGCTAGTTCGCTTAGTGAAGTAAATGGAAACTGTTAATGATGTGGTGTTTATTAACATCAACAAACTGATAAAACATCTTAGACTACACGGCCAACCAGTCTTCCACTAGAATAGAACCGAGTTCCCACGCATGGTTTGTTTTTATTTCTTCCATGTTTTCAAGATTATTTCAGTGATACAAGATAAAATACAAAAACATAAAAATTAAAATTGATAATTGGATGAAAAACTTCATTTCTAAAAAGAAAATGCTTAATTATGTTTTATAGAATAATGTGGATAATTTAAAACAAATACTGCTTGTCTTAAAATATCTAACTTTTTAAAAATATTATTTTTTCATTTCTAGGACCCTTAAACAAAATCATAAATTCAAAATACAGTTTGTAATAGTTGTGAAATAATATAAATATTTTGAAACACAATGATATTTCATAGATGTATGTAGTAATAAAAACAATTAATAGCAAACAAAATAGAGACCAGAAGACATCCAGGCTGAAATGAAGACTAACAAATTTCGTACCAGCTGCTTTCAAATTTCAAACCAGTATAATTGCAAAAATATAATAAACATACTTAAACAAACAATGAAATTACATCACTTGAAGTATTTAATATTAAATACTAGAGTAAACTTTATAATTATTATTATTGTGATTTTTGGCTGGTTTCAAAAAATAGGAATTATAATTGGTTATTAGGTTTTTTTTTTTTGGTTGTTTTGACTTGTATTTTTACACTTCTATGAAATTCTCTGTATCCTTCAAGTTGTATCCAAATTTACAGGTCACGGGAGAACCCCGGCTGCAAGAATTTAATAAAAATTCTTTGACTTATCACAACTTCAAGTCAAGCTTAATAATTCAAGTAATTTCGTTTTAAAAATATAGAAATAATTTTAATAGTAGCTATATTTAGAGCTATTTTAGATATCTTACATTAAATATAGAAAATAATTAATCATTAATAAAATCACATATAAATGTTTACAACATTCAATTTATTAGTTGTGTTAATAGATTTCAGATAAACAAGAGAATGAAGTTGGTATGTATGATAATCAACTAGTTAATAAAACAATTACAATCAAACAAACTGTTTTACAATTTCTAGATAGCAAGATCAATGTTTATAAAATAATATTTGATAGTATAATATAATATAATTTATAAAAAATATTTTATTAATATAAGTCATAATATTCTTGTTCCGGATTATGTTTTCCATACTATTAAAACTAATGCGATTTACATTTTATAATATATTTTATAAAAAATATTTTATAAAAAATAGATTTTATAAATAGATTTTATAAATAGATTTTATACATAAATTTTATATTATATCTGTAAATAAGAAAACAGTTTTGAATTATACGACTACTGTTTTAACTGAAAATAAATTAAAACTCGATTAATTGTAATATTATTATGTATTTATAATATTATTATTATATGTATTTAAGGGTATTTGAATTTTAGAAATTAACAATAAATAGTAAAGGAAAATGCTATCAATCCAACTCAGTAGTCATGACAACAGACACTCACCCCTCCTCCTCCTTGAACAGCTCACCAGCAGTCAACTTCCGCTTCTCCTTCTCCCGACGAGTCAACCGGAACAGTGTCGCCAACTGGTCGACAACCGGGGACGCGCGGTCGGCCAGTGGGGCTGGCGGCTCCAGCGACTGGAGGAGGGAGGCGGAGGGGCCCGGCAGAGGGGCAGTGGGATTGAAGGCGCGATGTTGCGAGGATTGGTAGAGGTGCTGAATATAAGGGTTCACCAGCTGGCAGGGCTTCAGCTGTTCACCGACTGCTTCTTCGTCGTTGTCGTTAGTGGTGCTACTGTTGGTTGGGCGGGGACAACGATAGAAGCGAGCATTTTTTTAGGAGGCTGAATAGACAGGTAGGATTTAATTTTTAGGGAATTCAAATTGCAGAAGTAGGATCAATCTATTTTTAATATTTTTGTAACAAATATTATATTTTAAAAAAATATATGGAAATTTTATTTACAAAAGTAGACAGTATAGAAAGATGAATGTCTACAATAATTCATTAATGGATGACAATATTTAACTTCTTCACTCTCACCCCATTTAACGCTAATTAAAAATTAATGGTTCATTCATTAGTGTGGCTTTGTTTATCGCTTTTAATTTTTTATTGTACAATAATTAGTTGAAACTTCAAAAAGGTACCTTCGGGGGTGGAAATAAAAACAGCATTAAACAGGAGAAATTTAATCATATATATTTAGATAAAGATATATAGGCAAAACTATTTTGATATTGAGGCATATATATATATATATATAGATATTAAAGTACCTTATTATTTAAGACCATATTTAGCACTTCCTAAGCTAAAGTATTTATAATAGAAGATGTTTGGGTTCAAGTATACATTATTTAGGTATTTACTTTATGTAGCATTATCTAAAAAAACAGCGTATACATGCCCCAAACACACAACCTAGTGGGCAACTCTTACCTGTTCGCCCGGTCAACATGCAGCATCATGGCATCTATCAACTCATCGATGGCCGACAACTGCCCCTCTGAGGGTCGATATTTCCCTAGGTGAGCCGGTTCCTCCCCCCCTGCCGGTCCCACCGGCAATCCAGGCAGAGGAAACGTGCCCAAATCCTCAGCATAGACCAACTCAGAGTACTCTAGACAGTCGCAACCAGCCCGGTTGGCCGGAGTGAGAACACCCAGACGAGGAGCAGTGGCTCGATTGTAGACCCGGCGACAAACAGCCACACGATTGGTAGAGAAAAGAGCCCGAACCAGGGCCGAGATAGCGGGCCCAGCCCCCTCCCCGTCCGCCACCAGCACCATTACACTATCGCCCATGTAGAGATGCCGAGGGACCTCAAAAGATAGAGGTAGAGAACAGAGAATAAATTCTTAACTCCACTCATTCGAATTGCTTCCAGGATGTGGTTTTTAGCAATGGTTTTTTTGCATCTAGTTATTTCATGCTTCACTTATTAATGTATAGAAACGCTAATTGTTATCGGTATTACAACCTGAGTCACCGACGTGACAAAAAAAGGTCTCCGAATACACAATTTATATGGATCAATAAGAGTAAACAAAGCGGATATATCATTGACTGACGAGTTAATTATGCAAGGTTCAATATCTACCTGTTTATAATACAAGTAAGATTTACTCAATATTTAATTATAGTGTAATATTAAAAGCTATCAAAAATAAGATTAAAAAGAGGGGATCAAATATATATAAGAAAAATAAACTAAATATATAATTTAAGCCAATATATAATCACAGCTGTAATTGCTTTCATCAAATTATTATATTCTAAATGTATTACTTTTTTTCATTAATAAACCTATACACGATTTCTATAGAATATATTTTAATAACAGAATATCACAATATTTAGAAAATTGGTGAACATTATACTATAATATAAGTTTTTGGTGTAAAATATCGTCATATTAAAATAGGCTACATTTCACGGCGCGAACAACACCCTGAAATGAAAGTCTATTTTGGCATACTACACACTACTCACTGACATACTCCTATGATACCCTAAACACTTACATTTTTTGCCTTTGTGAAGCCTAAAATCTTGAGACTTTTTTCAACTTGAAGTTTCATGTTATCCATGTCTTCTTCGGAGAAGGGCACCAAAGTGCTGCCGTAACGAAAACCTTTCAAATAAAAATAGCAATAATGAATATCATAATAACTATAATGATATCTACTGTAGCAATATTAGTACATGTAGGATTGCATAATACATACTTTTCGGACATGCTACTTTGACTAAAAAATATATTAAAAAAGTTATTAAAACAATACAATAGAAAAATAATCCTAAATGCTCAATATCTTATATAACATTTCGGTTCAATGGTGATAATGTCATTACTATAAAATACACGACTAAATAAGTGTGTAAATTTAAATATGTAAAGATGTAGTATTTTACAATACAACCCAATGATATAAAAATGTATTACACTATTGAAGTTTAAAATATTAAATATTTATAATGAAATATAAATATTATGAAGAAAAACTTGTTTTAGTATACGTTATCTTCCCACGGAGGAGTATAAAGTCTCGATTGTAACAATATATTACAAGTTTATAGTACAGTTTATTGGTACTTCGGAAATTTTCGTAGTTTTGGAACAATTTATTGGAAATTGAGAAAGATTTTAAATGAGTGATTAGTAATTTTTAAGAATAATAATACAGTTTCATGTTGATTTATAAAAAAATACAGGTAAATGAGTAGAAAAAATGAAATATATTAGGATAGAAAAGGTAGCATATACTCATACCAGGTTTAATGAAATTAGAGAAAATTATTCACGAAAGGAGTCTTAATCAGTTTTATATATGTTTTTATCAGTTTTGACAAATACAAACGATTAAAGAATTGGAGCTAAGTATAAGTGATATACAGTATATTACATATCGTGGTACCAGATATGAGTAAATACATCGATAAACTAGATAATAAATAGATTTTTCTCATAGAGTTATATAATAGTAGTACTATAATAAGACATTGTATAGTAATATAATATAATATATAATAAGTTCATTAATATAGATAAACAATTATACATCTGATTTTTTTTTCTATGAATGCTACTACTATAATCATTATATGTAGTAACAATAATAAAATATGATAGTCAAAAATAAAATAACATATTGAGAAAATTAGACAATAAAATACATAATTGTTAAACTTTTTCATTTGGTTTTGTCGAAAAGAAGCATCAATCGGATAATACATGAAATTGAATATATAATTAGGCGGGTGTAAATAGTGTTAAAAATAAAACATGTTGCAGCTTCACATGTTTTACGAGTACAGAATTTTCAATAAAAATCAAGGAGAAAATTTCGAAAACTTAGTATACAAGGGACACCTATACAGACTCAAGCTGAAATAAAATTGTGAATCTATATATAATAGAAATGAAAACAAAATTTAAACACGGAAAATATTTACGAAATAAAATACACATCATATAATAATATTGAAATTGAGAACAACTTTTATGCATATATTTCGTCAGAAAATCAAGAAGTGGCTGCGAGTAGTGACCTTGACCTGGTAAGAGAAGGAATAGTGTGTATCAAGTCCCACCCACCCTTGACCGTATCCTCCAGATCGACCTCTGTCTGCGCCTCGTCCCCCTTGTGATAGGACCGGTCGATGCGCAACCTAGCCTCAGGGTCTCTGGCGCCCACAATCAGCATCGACTTGGGCTTGGCCTCCTTCACCTTGGTGTAGGCGTTGACGGGGATGTTGAGGGAGTCGCCAACCTCTAGATCAACCTTCCAGCCGCGCTGCAGGATTCCGCGGGTTTCGAAATTGCTCAGCGCCGGAATGATCTCACTGTGAGGCGGGAAGGAGACAGCTTTTGAGAGTTGAGCTTCATAATTAGCTGGACAACTTTTTCACGAACTTATATAGAAATGCAGGATCAAAATATAAAGAGCATTACACATGCTATACTTGTATATTTTATATTAAATTTATAAAAATTATAAAAATTATGGATATGCTTCAAATAATAATCTAGAATGAAACATTATGTCCTTAAAAAGTGATATTACCTCAGGCATTTAAAAAAATATATGTATAAGCAAATTAACTAGGATTCAATTATTATTCACATAATTATTATGGATTGACAAAATACCATGATTTTTTTTATTTGAAATACACCATGACTTAAAACTACATAACTTTTACAGAACTGAATTTTTTTAATACCAACAAAATTCAGAAGCAAAATTGAGGGGTCGGCTTGCATGCGAGTCATATGACATTAAAAGGCAATAATAATTAAAAATTTCAATTTCCAATAAGTACATAACAATTTAGCAGGCTAAATATTACATAAACTTGTTCCTTTTGATATTTTATCAATGACAGAAAAACATCCTAAAAAGCGATATACCCATAGAAATCAGAAAATGCATAACAATTAAATGTAAAATATGTAAATATAGTATTTCAACACAAGTAGTAAAGAACATATTATAATAAATGTTTCTGCTATTTATATATTGACTCAGTAGGTACAAAAACAAAATATGTTTTATAACATTCTTCAAATAAAATATTCCATGTTGCAAAAGGCACACCCTTTTTTTTTGTTAGAATTTATTTTCAGATTACAAACTCACACTCTTCGTATTATTTAAAAATTGCGCCTCAAATCACACATTATTATACCTTTTTACAAAAACCAAAAAAAATTAATTACAATTTATACAAACATAAACATTTTAATAAATATTAAAATAATTATTTTTGTGGATAATTTTATAATGCCAGTGATGTTATACCCCTAATGATATATTTCTTTAACCCTATCCTACCTGGTTTGGGGGAGGGGGGTGGCGCTCTTTTGTTTTTATTGACTTTTTTTAATAAAAGACGCAGTGACATGAGTTCCACGGACTTTTCATATTATTATGTTACACAACTTTTAAGATCATTTTTGTAAATTTAATTAGAAGATTCCAGTTTAAACAAACTATTTGAATTTTTGCAAATATTTTTGGAAATCGAAATTCAGAATAATAAAAATATAATAGAATTTTATACATTTATATATATATATATATATATATATATAATAGTACAAGAGATAAATAAGAGATATCAATTGGAATATACACTAGATAACATGAACAAGTTATATACATTTCGGACATAAAAACTCATTTCAAAATTTTTTTTAATGAAAAATTTTAATTTTTTTTTAACTCTCACAAAAATTTTTCATTAAAAAATATATAAATATATTTTAATTGAACATTTTTTTAAACACTTTGGTTTACCTACATACCAAATGTAAAGGCTCTATCTAAACAAAGGGTCGAATTATAGGGGTGGGCCGATTCGGCCACCTCGTTTTCTGAGTACGTCAAAAAGCCCCGAGTAGGATAGGGTTAAGAAACGTAAATTATGTTAATGTATACTGAGTATACACTTCTAAACTCCGCCGAATTTGTTGTCATCACCAAATACATAGTATATTATGTAAGTCAGTGTTTTGTTTTAGACCCAGAATATTGTTTTCATTTATAGAATATGTTCATTTATACTTGGATAATTTCTAAATTTATTAACACGGAGAGCATTCCTAACACATTACTTAGTCAAATTTGAATAATTAAACGCTACATGAATCTGTCAATTAAATAAATAATGCTCATTAACCTGAGTAAAAAAATTTAAATTAAAAACAAATCCCTCTTACTCAAAAGTGTAGCTTTCTCCACCAAGTGCCTTCAATATTTCTTTAATAATATCGGCGTTCTTTAATTGCGTTGGAGTCTTGGTCTTGACAAGTGGTGAGTCAGGATTGGCTGCGGCTCCATCCAATCTGCGATTAGACACGTCATCGTTGTCATTCTTCGCAGACCCGTAGTCATCATATAGTTCCAATTCATAGCCAATAAGGTTAAGTTCAACCTCAGCCTTTTTGAGGTTCTTAATGATTCGGGCAATCTGCTCGCAATTGATATCACCCCCAAGGTTTGAAATGAGAAGAACACGCTTGCTGTCGATTCCCTTTTTGCCCCTGAAATTGACAATATCAGTTGTTTTTATGAATTCAATATATCAAATTATAAAATTTTAATATTATAATTGACATACTTCACTTGGTGAATTAAATGGTCCACAGCAACAATAACTCCGTCAATAACTGAAACACACAAAACCAGTAAAATATCATTATTCAGTTATTCATTAAAATTGACTTGATGAAAATTAAACAACGATTTTTAAGATCATATACAATGTAATACTAATTCAAATCACTTTATAACTAAATAAAAATTTCATTCGGTTTAAATTTGTTAGTGTATAACATAATAAAAGAGAAGTGACGAGGCACAAACTATATAATATATTTTAATCATTTGTGTAAAATGTTAAGAACCAATATCCGAAGGGTGAGATATCCATTTCTAATAAACATTCAAACAGTTACACTGAATTACAGAACATGCATCATTTTCAAAACATAATAGTAATAAAAATAATTTAGCTGGTGAATGATAGTCCTTTAAAAGAGTCATAGCGTGGTGGAGCACCATCTTGTTGCTAAAATGTGAATGATTCTTTATTTGATTATACAAGTCAATATATCGCATTAGTTACACCTATTTGTTTTAGCCCAAAAATTCCATTCCGTGGAACCAATTAACAATTAAATTGATTTTAGAATTCAGTTAAGAATATGTATGTATACCCAGAAAAGCGTTATCTGTTATTAAAATGTATGGCAGACAGTATGGCAGATGTGTCAGTGCTACTTTCAATCCCAATGTTCATGATGCCACGATGTTTCTCAAGGTGATTATCGGGGCCGCTTTTGTCATATCAATCATTGTTGTCTCATATAAACTTAAGGTTATTTTAATAAAAAATTTAAAATTTTGCTAACAGACTTTTAAATTCATTGTCGAAGAAAAAAATATTGACTCTTTAATCACCTGAACGTCCGTTTTTTGCATCTTTGCTATGTAAAGTTTGTATATTAGTGTGAAGGCAATTTCATTAGAGTGACTAAAAGTAATAAATGAAATCATCATCAGATTTCCAAAACATTAACTGAAAATACGGTTTTTTGAGGAAAATATTGATATTATTTTTTTAAGATGCTAGTAACAATTGAAAAACTTAAAACACTGTATTTTAATTGCATAGAGGTCAATCTTTCTTATAGTCAGTTTATAAGACATTTAAAACTGAAGTTGTATATATAAGCGGCTTTTTTGTTAAATAAAAGTTTCATGCATTGACTAAAATACTATAGTTATATTTAATATGTAATGATGTGTATTTAAAATAATCTGTGCATATAAGAAGTTTTACATTCTGTTAGTCCGCCGAAAGTTGGTCCATTAATTTTAAATTGTCATTTAGTTGTGCTTCAACGAAGTCCAAATTACAATTTTAATCAATTTTAATTCATTGGGTAGTTAAAACATTAAATATAAAAACATTAAATTGTTTGGAATGGGTGGAAAATAGATTAAAAATAGTTTGGCGGAATATCAAAAACAATTCCGATAATTTTGTTACATATTCACAGAAAATGTATTTATTAAAGGAATTTAATACCAAAACATTAATATTATATAAAGAAAACAGTTATCGTATATGAATCGTGTAACGATGGTGCTAATATGTTAAATATCTATCAATATATAACAAGAGTGAATAATTGTGGATTACTAGAGGGTATAGGCAACCAATTAGAGAAATATGTAATGAAGAAGAGACGGAGAGTACATTACAAAGCCTTCTGGTAAAACGTCATACCCTACATCATTATACGAATTATTTTATATTAATTCTATCATGAATTCTGGATATATGTCAATCAAAAAAAATGTTGATATTTGACATATTAAAAATTAACTTTTAGAAATACTCACTTTAGATAATAGTAATATAATATTGCCTAGATATATGTAATAATTCTGCATAGTATCAGCAATATCTGATTAAAAAAACTCACCATCTGATGGCGTCTGGGTTGTGTCAATGCCTTGGTTGAGGAATTCCAAGAGATCCCAGCTAATTCTTGCTAGCGGTCGAACCATACTAATGTTCTCAAAGTTGCCTTCATTGTCCGCCAGCTCGTTACTTGTGACTTCAGTGCCACAAAGGATCAAGCAATACTCGTCTTTTTTTTCTGCAAATAACTGAACAATATAAGAAGGAGACTGTATGTGAAAGAGAGATGTGTGCATATATGAGACCATTATTTAAAATCTAATTTACATAATTAAACATCATTTCTAAAGGCAATAGCATAATATATATATGTATAATTAAGTGTTTTTTCAAAATTAATTCGAGGTTTAATTACATATTTTACCTTTCTTTGAATAAGCATTTTCAGACATTCAACTGCCGATTGTAATGCTGTATTTTGACCAAGTGAACCATGCTGCATATAAGGACCAACATCTAGAACAATTGCAACTGCTTCCTGTAAAATAAACAAGTAGTATATTTAATATTAAAAATGTAAAATAGTTGGACATATAATAACCACTAGCCATGAAAATATTTTTTCAACAGCATAGCTTCAGTGATAGTAAAAGAATGGTAACAAACAGGTTGTAATATTGAATTGGGAAGCTGCCTAGTGATGTTATTTAATAACTATAGCAATAAACTTGCTATCTATAATATAACAGATATGTAAATATAACCTAGCTACAAAAAATATATAATTATAAATATATTTATATTATATTTAATGATAGTTGAAATATAAATATTATTAATGTTTAAATTATTTTATATATAAACTACTTAAACTGTTTTCTTAGATTTATACAAATATTAAACCACTTATTTACGACAAAGACAAATATGTATTAATATGCTTCTAGAATATCTCACATTATAGCACACAGCTACTACTCAATGTTAAAACACAACAACACAGAACAAATTTAATCTACACTATGAATCAATATTAGAATATTAGAGAAACTTTTCTTTTCCTTTTTCATCACAACATTATAAGATTATAAGTAAACTTGATTAAAAAATCAATACTTATATTTATAAAAACATATTATATGCATACCACAAGCACTTTTCCCAAATCTGTAATGATTGTAAAAAATTTAAACATGGAAGAAGCACAGATTATAAGTTCTGATTATGAATTCCTTTTCCTACAATATAAACAATGAAGTTGGCTATATAGTTAACATTATCAAAATATTTTGTCCAAAATGGTAAGATGAGTAACATACATTACCCATCTCAATTGCTACTGTAGAGATGGATTGTCAGAACAATTCCTAGGTTAAAAAATCTATCTAAAAAGTTCTACTAATGCATACATAATACAAGGGTACTCATTACAATGATTTGAAACATTTCCAAATTAATTTTTATAATGGCTAGTTATGTCTTTATATTCTATAATCTAAATTTAATCTTTAATCTAAAAATCTACACTTTTAAATATTATAACTCATGTCATAACTAACTGTTATACTTGGTTAATTGTTTTCCTGTCAAGAACACTTTTATTGATTTTGGTGATATATACACTTATCTGATAGGGATCTATTCAGAAAATTATATATAAATTATAATAGATTATATCTTTCAGTGGTATATTTCATATTTTAAGGATTTTGTATGACTTTGTAATTTATTATTTTCAAATTATATTTTATCTTATTTAAAAAAATTTACAAAGTAAAACTGGGATAAATATAAAACCAAAGCAAATCAAATAGGCAATGGTACTTTTTAATTTATGGAAACTTATTTTTTCTTTTAATATCACTGAACTGTCATTTCAGTCAGTTGATAAATCAATGGAATAAGTAAACTAAAAATGATTTTTTATTCATAAAAATGTTTTACTTTTATAATATAGTATACTTTTATTATTATAGAAATATTAAGTTTTGATAGCAGGATATAAGTAAAATAAATAAACATGATTTAGTAGTTGAATCTTGGCTGGTAAACTATAATACAAACTTCTAATATTGAGAACTATAAACCAATTAAAATTAAAATTATTATGGTTTTATTTTAATGAAAGCTATAACTTATGAAACAATCATTTAGTTAAGGTGAAACAGACTAAGTGTAATACAATATATAATTTGATAAGTTATTACATAGGTGATAATAGTATCTATTAGAAATTTAGTGGCTAGAACTAAATAAAATTTAGTTTAAATAATATACTTTTTTATAAAAAGTTATCTTTCATTAATTGATAAGTCAACTAATACTTCAACTGGTCAACTGTATACACTTCTAAGTAGCAGATTCTGACATAGTACATATCACTCACAGGTGCCCTCAGGAAAAATCAAGGTAGGTAATTTTCAAACTGATTAATGAGTTATATTTTGGAAATATTATTTCTAGCTTTATATTTAATATTTGAAATACTGTATAAAAAATTAAAATGGGAAACTATAAAGTGATAAACCTAAAATAATAATCACATCAAAGATACATTGTTTCAGAGTTCAATATATTTTGTTTTATTGTATTCTTATTTAAAGATTACACATTATGTATATTATTAATTTATATAGATAATGGATCATGTTTGTCTATCTGAATTAATTAAATATTACTGTAAGGTCAAATTAGTAAAAATGTATCTATTTAATTAGTTTTCATAATTTAAACTTTTTTATAAGTAAAATATGACACATTTCCAATATATCTATATAATTATAATATCCTTAAATATTAAAAATAGATAAAATACTATTTCAAGCTGCATTCAAGTATTATTTGTCCAGAAATGATGCAAAACATTAAATCATGTTTACTCATCCTTATTATATAGAGATATTTAGATGTGATTTAGCTGCTTTATAAATAAAAATAATATGTTATACATTATTAATATTATTTAATAATAATATATAGGTTAATTATATGATTTAGCTGTTTTTATATTAAAAATTTGTTTTGTACATAATTATTCATTATGGGTAAATTAAATATGATTTTTCCATCTTATTCTTAATAATTTAATTTAATTTTTGTAAAAGTATAACTTTAAAAAATTAATATGAGTATACTATATGAGCATTATAATTTATAGTAAATTATAGCAGTCTAAAATAACTGTGGCTTCAATATAGTATATATTGCCACAGTAATGTTTTATATATATAAATTGATAATGTAGAATTTTATCTGAAGAAATGAAAGCAATCAAAAGTATATATCCAAAGTTATTTAATTTTAAAGTTATAATATCACTATGAAAAATTAACTCACTGACGAAAATACAGTGGTGCCAAACCAAAATTAATTAAAACAAAAACTATTGCTAAATATACTCAATTTAGATGGGATAAAAACATAAATGTTTTTATCCCGTTACATATACAAGTGAAATCAATTATTATTATTAATATATATTATATTATAATAATTATTAAAATAGTAATTATTATTAATATATATAATGATTACTTAGTAAGAATGATATTAAATATAAATAATGGATATTAAAATTTAATGTACATCTTAATACCTATTTTTCAAGGTTGTCAATGTAAAAGTATATAAAATATATATAATAGATTTTAAAATAATCAAAATTAATTAATAAAAACAAATGTAAGGGATTTAAGAATGTTGATAAAAAATTTCAAAATAAATATATATTTAAATTAATTATAAAATATATACATAAATAATTATAACTAATTTAAAGTAATTATTATATTCTTTAAAATGAAATTCTTTATTTATTTTTGTTACTAGTTTTATTGCCAACCTTGAAAACTAGTTATTTATTCCTCTTTATTTAAGTGACAACCTTTGGACAGTGCTAATATTTTCACATTTATTTTTTAGTTGAAACAGCATTAAAAAATATTTTCAAATGCTGGTTGTAGCAGCATTCATCAAATAATGTATTTGGATGGTGTTAGTACTAATATTTTCACATTTATTTGTTATCTCTTTGATTGATTCCTTATTCAAATGTGGTGCATATGTTCTTATAATTATATTTATAGTACTTTTATTTTATATAGATTTATCAGTATTAAGGTAAGTTCTCCCACCATAACTCTTTGATAATAATTGTTATTTTCAGTATTATATTAACCATTGTTTTATAAAATAATTACAATTTTTTTAACAGTTTAGAAATTATTTGACAGTTTTGAATATAGCTTAGATTTATTCTTACAAAAATATTACATATATACTTACAACAATGCTGGCATTTAGCAACAAACATATTTAAAATATATTCTAACACTTTAAAGCCATATCCTAATGCTAAATTCAAAAGATTAAAACAATAATTAATAGCAATCAATTTATAATTTCAATCAAGTATATTTAAAAACTTTAATAATAGTATTAATTTTGAATATAATGAATCCCACCTGGCCAGGATTCATTAGATGTAATGAATCCTGCATAACAATGTTAAATAAAAACTAAATATTTTTACTTGAAATGTTAAATAATTATTTGTAATAATTATTAATTGTAACATTGTTGGCATGTTTAATATATACAGGGCCCAATCATTCTTCCTTATCAGTTAGATTGAAACATTTGTCAATTTCAGTACTACTTAATTCAGGCCAGTACATATCTTCTGAAGCATTCACTATTGTTTTGCTAATAGAACTAGAACTGCAACCCAAATATTCACTGATATGGTTGCTCATCTCAGACTTTTGTTTGTCACCAACTCATTTATAGATTCTCAGTGCACTAAGTGATTTATGTCCTGAGACTGTTTGAACATGTCAATCACTAAATTTTTCTCCTAAAATTGAGCACGATGAAACTCAGATACTGTGGTTTGTATACTTTGAGCTCAAGTTTGAAAAAGTACTTATTTTGGTCATGAACTTTAACAGAAGGTTTTTACCTACAGGTCTGTTTTCATACCATATGTCTTCATCATTTAAATATGTGGCCTTCGGGCATTGTCGGACATTTTTTGTTTAATTTAGACAAATATGTTTCAAACAGGAATATAGGACAGTTGTCACCTCCAGTAGCATATACTCGTCCTCCAATGCTGTGCTCCCAATCATTTCCATAGTGATTTTTTTTGAATTCATCTCTTGATTTTCTCATATATTTTCTACCTTTGGGTGAAATTTCAACCACAAAATCATCCTTCTTCATTAAAACGGAATTTTCATTACCGCGGCGACAAAAACAGAACGACACAAAAAACCAAACTAAATATTGTAGTTGAACAGGAATAGATGGTTGTAGTTTAGATGTTATTAACTTTATATCAT
>JAUZND010032558.1:0-25754 GCA_034780555.1 Coelogynopora nodosa
AATACAGCATTGGCTTGTGTGTTTTCTCTTATTTTGATTAAAAATGCTGTTAAGGACTAACCATATATTCCTTATTAGTCCATTAAGTATCTTACAAATTTGTCTGAAAACTAAAGTGTTAAGAAAAATTTTACAATTTTGGTATCGTTACCTCCTCATGAACCCTGGTGTAGTTAGACTGCATTAACTTCTCCCCAAAGTTAATTGTAAACATCACAATGAACAATAGTACAACCATATATCTCGCAGTCCCTTACACCTCCATTTAGACGAACATCGGAAGTATTTTAGTGAGCATCAACCCCTACCGTGAATTGGGCATCTATGGCCTCGATCAAGTAGCGAAGCACTCGGGGAAACCATTGACTGATCAGCCAGCGTGAGTTGTTGAGTTTCTATCGCGGTCAGATGTCTGTGTAAAGTATTACAAGTATTACAAGTACATTGAGCTGATGCAATAAGGAGATTATATGTCTAGTTTATTATACAATACTGTAAGTACATATATTTTTGAAAACTAATTAACTTTGTTACTATGTATAGTAGGAACGTTGAAAACCAACGAACCTAAAGTTATGGGAATAATTGTGAAATAATTTTTCTTTATTAACATTGTTGTTAACATTTCAATTTAATTGTCAGTATAATTAGGTTTGCATATATTTCAGTATTTCCGTTTTTGGTCTTATAATACTTATTTTTCTTAAAAACATATTTGATCACTACTTTTAAAATTTTGCAGACATCTTTTCGGAACAGCAGAAGCGATCTACCGAAGTCTTCTTTACAAACGTGAAAATCAAGTTGTTATCATCAGGTAAGAAGTTATGTTTGAAACGAGGCTTATTTGTCTTGTTTCAAAAGTTTTTTTCCCTATCTCTGTTAGTTTTTAACATTATTCAAGGATGTATCTACTCATTAAAAGTTTTTAGCTGCAAACAAATGGGGAAATGTCTATGAAAAAGAATGAAAATAGTTTTGCTGTCATCATTTGTATTTTTTTCAACATTAACTGTAACATGTTTACATTAATATATTTGGTTGGGCTATTTCAAGCCATGATGAATGTTATAATTATATAATGTTATAATAAATAATATATATAACAATATAATAACCTAAATTTGAATTGTTTACCTCAATCAATTTCTAATGACACAAAATAAATAACTCTCATCATAAGAACACACCAAAGGTATAATTTGCACTACTTTCAAATTATTTCTGTAATCTGTTTAATGTGTCTTTTATTTATATTTTCATTTATATTTGATGATTAATAGTGTCCTACTTTGGACATCACTGCCTATCTTTTATTTTATATGTAGATAATGTTTTGATATTTAGAATTTTAGTTAGACTAATTACTAGCTATATGATCATTTTATAGTTTTATGATAGTATTACATCCGGTATGTCCACTTGATAGATTGAAAATGCTGACAAAAACATTTTATCAAAATATTTTGAATAAAGCTGTAATCTTTTATCGCACATACAGTTATATACAAAATTCAATGGTTTACATTTCTGCAATTGTATATATGCATACTAATATACACAATCCAACTAAATACATAGTATGTATGCCTACATCACTTTCATTCTAGTTGAAATTGGAATGGTGTATATTTGATCTAAATGATCATGAGATGACTCAAAATGTATTATTTGATACTAAATATTAAGTACACATGCCTACAAAAGTTGACCAAGGTTATCCATCTATGTGTGCTGAACATATATGTAAAACTTAAGTGATTTTGTTGCCTATTACTCGTTAACGACGTTTTCCGGAAGTATATCAGGAGATCCGCTTAGTCGTCCTTAAAGTTTAGTGAATGATAGGAAACTTAAGGAATTATTCAATGTAACACATGTACACTCTTATAGGCCCCTACTATCGTATCAGATCTGGAGGTAGTAAAACTTTTAGACGGGGGGAATTTTTTGAAAAATCTATGAATTCGGAGATTTGGACGTCTAGATGCGTTAAATTAAAAAAATTGTTTTACTAACAATTGGTTACACAATCCAAATAACTAAGAAAATGCTTGCAAGACGACAAAATGGAACCACTCTGTTGAAAAATGGAAGCAACTGCTCCCCATACAGACATAAGTATAGCAAATAAATATGAGTTATGTTTATACCAACAAAATATTTGTATTGTCTTTAAGTAGTGATATGTTATAACTATATATATTTATATTTGACGTTATATATATATATATATATATATATATCATAAAAGTACTGATATGATTAATACACAAAATTGCATCGGTTCGGTATAATAAACACAGTATATATAAATTTATATTGTATAATATATAAAGTATAACCACAAGAGTATGTGCTACGCAAAAAGCGTAATTTGGTATAACAAACGTCCCAGTCAATAATTATTAGTATAACAAAATAATTTAAATAATTTGGAGTAACTTACATATTATTTTTATAAAATATACACACAATTTTTGATGATATAGATTTGATACTGTTTGGAAGGCATATATAAATACATAGTTGGGCGTACGAAAAAATCCTGCTGAACGTGTTGGGTGTACGAAGTCGAATAATGATATTATACAAAAGAAAACTTTTGTAAAAGATACAGATATGTTATCGGTACTCATTTGTCTCCAGACACAATGGTCAAAATATGGAGCGTATTTATGGAATGAAAAAGTAATTGTTATTACATAAATTTGGTAAATATATTGCTGGGTATTGTTTGGCGGAAAGTGCACAGTATTTAACAGATTATAATTCTATAATTTGCAGAGTACGCAAGTTACGAATAGATTACTGCTATTTATCTAGTTTTATCCTAATATTTTGTATCAGTATTATTATCATAATTTTACAAAAAGTTAAAGTCCAAGATTAATAATTATGCTGTTATTTGCCTATATAGAAAGATTCAAGGATGTGGATAAAATGGTCCTGGCTGAACATCATCTACAAATAGACAAAATATCTCTTACTTATTATCTCTTTATTATTATTGATGAAGTGATTTTTGTATGTAAAAGTGCGGTTAAGTTGCAATTAACAGGGGAGTGAACCTTTCATGTAGAATCTTGAAACTGGTACTTATTGACTTCTTTAGATCACATAGGACTCGATACCAACTGTTTCCAATTTTTTAAAGCATGGATACGTACTAAATCCAAGATGGTGGCCATTTAACACGATAGCCGCTTAATTGCCAACTATTTTGGACATTTGTAGTGGATATAATTGTTTAGTATATCATTTTAGAAAACATTAAAATTAAAATTTCAATCAATTTGAAATTAAAAAAAATCAATGCCTGTTTCTATCGACAGTGGCGAATCAGGCTCCGGTAAGACCGAGAACTTCAAACGTCTGCTCCGCTACCTGGCCGCTGTGAGCACAAATGAGTCGCTCTCCTCGCCTCTCACCGACTTCCCCAAAGGCCGCGGGTGGAGTGCATCCTCTACGCACGAGACGGTCCTTCCTTCTCCCCCTCCCCTTCTCTCCCCAGGGTCCCGTTTGTTGGGCTCGCGGGGTTTCAATTCGGTCGCTCAGCAGGTGCTCGACAGTACGCCGTTGTTGGAGAGCTTCGGCAATGCCAAGACTGTGCGCAACGACAACTCGTCGCGGTTTGGGAAGTTTGTCAAGGTTGATTTCATTGGGTGAGCTCACAAGGGCCGCTTTTTATACAATGTGCTTTTTACTGATACGTGTAACTTGAATTTAGGCAATATTTTCTATTATAGTAGTACTCAGTTATAGGTTTCATGAATAGGAATTTTGAATACTAACGCCTTTTTGTATTGATTTACAATTCAATGTGAAAATATATTATACCTAATGCTATTTTACATACCTGATTTTTTTCATTGTTACAATACGTAATATTTTTAATATCGAAAATCAAGAATATTATTTTACAACAAATTATAAGATATTATGTTATTGAATATTTTAAATTTAGCCGCCCGTGCAGAAAGGCTTTAAAGAAAGGAAAGAACCACTCATGTAAATAAAATATAAAATTCACGAGGGTCCAAATTCTAAGGGTCTAAAGTCCGGCACCATTGTTTAGTCATCTTTTCTTCCCTTCTTTATTATAAATATCATTGTTACACGTTTTTCTTTGTGATCCGGCCTGTCCCCAATATTATTCTTTAGCTTTTTGGATTTGATTAGACTCTTTTTTAAATCCATATAGGTTTAAATTATCATTTTATCACTCCAGCCCTTTTATAATTTTTTTTGATTTGATAATAACTCATTCCTTTTGTTTGACCTTTCTGGAGTTTAGTCATGAATGTGGTTTTTTCCTATGAGCCATCCTGATAATATTTTGATAATCGCTTTGATATTTTTTGGTTCTTTTTTATTTATAATTTTTGTTGTGGTTGTGGTGTTAATGATTTGAATAGAATGTGTTAATTTACTGTAGAATATATATAACCATTTTTTAAATATGAACTATCTGGCTCATTCTTTACTTGATGGAGTGATTATATATATTTATAATTGGTTTTAATAATTAATTTAAAAAGCTTTCTTTAATGTTTTATAATTATCCTTTCACTGTAACTGTATGCGATTGTTTTTGAATTTATAATTTTTACTCTTCTATTTCATTCAGAGGGGCGATTTCAGGTGCCAATATTACCAACTATTTGCTTGAGAAATCGAGGGTTGTACAACTGGTAAGTTTTATGATCTTCTAACAAATTTGAGTGCAATCTTCAACTCTTTCCAAATATTTTGGTAACCTTCTGCTTTCTTTTATTTAGTCATTATCTTAAAAATCTACTTTTATTTTATTTTATCAGTGATATCTCTACCCATATACCAACTTGTAATATTGTCTTCTACAATTTATTGTGTACAGTCTCCCGATGAACGGAACTACCACGTGTTCTACGAAGTTCTAGTTGGACTCGATGAAGCCACGAAGAACAGGCATGGTTTAAAAACACCAGCCGACTACAACTATCTCGCGCATGTAAGTAAGCCATTATTAAACCTTAATTAGAATCCATTTCATCGGTTAACTAGAGGGTTGTATATCTAACCACTATATTGGTCATTCATTATATTTTTATTAATTTTTGTCATTTCTAATTTGGACATTGCTTATATATAATTCACCATATATCATGCAAGTCATTTTATCATTTGTATTGTATCGTTATTAATGAAGTGCGTTTTTCTATATGTAAATCTAA
Organism: Coelogynopora nodosa; assembly: GCA_034780555.1. Classification (NCBI taxonomy): domain Eukaryota; kingdom Metazoa; phylum Platyhelminthes; order Proseriata; family Coelogynoporidae; genus Coelogynopora; species Coelogynopora nodosa. The sequence goes on from JAUZND010032558.1 coordinate 5,217, forward strand.
GTCATGTATTGTATGGTTACGTTATTTATGCTTTCGTTATGTATAAAATCGCTATTTGTGTCAATTTATCGTGGTTGTGTTTGTTACAGGGCCGTGGTTCAAGTTTGGCTTCCAAAGACGATCTTGGCGATTTTCACGAACTATCTCGTCAATGGGAGGTTCTAGGACTCACTGATCAAGACTTCGATGCCTGTCTTCGATTCATCAGTGCTGTACTTCATCTGGGAAACATCCTTTTTCTAGAGGAAGATGTAAGTGAATAGTATAAGTAGCAGTAGTATATGGTGATTCCCACTTCGCTAACACTCTCACTTTGCCAACAGTCCCAATTTACCCACATTCTCAGCTCACCCACACTTGTCGGGATTATACATAACGATGCTAATAATGCTAATGATGTTACTTATTTGTCCCCTAATATTATGTTTGTCTATTCTTTCTAATTAATAGCATATTATGACCTTTCCCTCTTTTTATTTATCCCTTGTTTTTGCTAGCTTAGTATATTGATAAAAAGCTTGGGAATCTATGTAAACATGCGATTTTATTTAGGCGTTTTCTTTAACAAATTATATTTAGTCATAATAGTTATTAAACTAGGAAAAGTGTGGGTAAACTGGGAGGAGTGTGGGTAAACTGGGAGGAGTGTGGGTAAACTGGGAGTGTAGGTGATTTGGAACTGTTGGCGAACTGGGAGACAATCATTTTACACCATGCTCAGTCGTCAATCTGTGTACATTTTTTTGATGTCTATTATTTCAGTGCAGTCATTGTTGACCGTTAATAAATAATGCAGTGTCAGTTGTGTAAATTTACTTCTTAAATACAGCTTAAATCCGTTTTCTTCATTACAATATAACAGGAAGTGAGTGCTCTTCTGGAACGCCAGAATATTGCCCGTGTTGCTAAGGAGCTAGAAGTGGACGAGGTGTCTCTAACTCATTGTCTCACCTACAAAGCGATGGTAAGTGATTTATGGATTATTCAGATGCTCTTTAAAATCGTGCATACCGTGGTATAAACTCTGGTTTACAACAAATATAGTTTGTAAATAACATATGTTTTGCAGCTTGCACAAAAAAGATAAATGTTAAGCGATGTGTTTGGAATATGTGCTTCAGAAAATCTATTTTAATAAATACAGAAAATTTAAGTAAAACTATCTTGTTTGGTGTACAACTTTTATTTTGCAAATGAAAATAAAATCATACAGGACAATATAGTATTTTTGTCATGATCTAAATGTGGATTAATATTAGAATACATTTATAAAGACAACAATAAATTATGCAGGTGTGGCGTACATATATATGTAAAGTATTATTCATACTCTATTGTATAAAATAATACACAAAATTAGTATATTTTTGGTAAAATGACCTCTCCTCACCTAATATTCGTAACTTCTATTTTCACTTAAAGTGGTATCTACACTTTTCTATTGAAATGAATTGAATAAAAATTATGTTTTTGTTTAAAATCACCCTTTATAAGTGAAAAGTAAAACACTTGTACCCCGATTGAAGCACTTATGTTAATAGTTGTTTATTTGAATTACAATTTTCTGTTCCAAACCATTTTATTTGGTATGTTCTATTATCCGGTATATTTGGACCACCTTTTTAATTTGGATATTTCTTTTATTCGAACAACCTTTTTGAAATTTTCTTTAAACATCTAAAACTTATTCTTTTTATCCATCGTGTCTTATTTTGGTACATTAGAGTAGAACTAAACAATGCAAAAGGTATTCAGAGAATGTAACTCTTAATCCGACGGCTATTTTTGTCAATTATCACAAAGTTAAATATGTATATGACGCATCATTGATTGTCAGCTGATACGATCTACTTTCTTTTGTTCTTATAATTTAAACTATGTTTACAATAATTTTTTGTAACTTAAACTTATTTATTTCATACAATACAACTGTACAAAGTAAAATCTACAAATGTATAATACAGGTAAGGTCAATGTAATATAATATTTGCCACCAATCTTCACCACGCAACATGATCCTTCGACAGCTCTGCCCAGACCTCCCTCGTTCCTGCTGCACCCGCATCCTTCTCCACTCAATCCTTCCATCTTAGCCGAGGTCGACTCCTTCTTCTTCCTATTTCTCTTCCATCATAAAAGCTCGTCTTGATGCTGTGTCAACATTCATTCATTGTATGTGTCCGCCCACTATTCAGTATTCTATAACGCATCACACTCTGTTTACGTTTGCTTTACTCTTATAACATTTATAGCTTTCTCTTATGTTCCCATACTTGCAGTTTTCTCTATTGAACCTCCATACCACAACAGGAGTATATTGGTATTACACGCAGACGTTCTCAATACTCATCCTTTCAATATTTTCAAAATTCTTCTATCTGAACGGATTCCTTCTATTTTCTTCCATGCGTTTGCCCCGTCTTGCACTTTACTGTTTGTTTCTATCTCAGTACGCCTATTTTCCGTCACTGTTCAACTCAAATAAAAAAGCTTGCTATTGGATCTAGATTAACTCTGTCTAATCTAATGTCTAATTGTTCATGCTGTTCTCCTGCCAACATACATTTCTTTCTTATAAATACTTATGAAAATATGAAAAACGGTGTCTCTCAAATTCCACTTTCTACTCTTTCAACAACCTTTATAATTTTCTATAGTTTCCTGCAAGTAGTACTATACCGTCTGTATGCAATATCTTATCAATTTGATCCCCACGTTTCATAATTGCAATAATGAAGAGTGAGCTTAATGCATTTTATTGATTTAATATGATGTTAACAGAAAATTCTTCTGATTCTGCAAATTCCACCACCTTTTTCCTTTTGTCTCTTTAACATCCATCCATAGATACGCTCGGGACAGTGTTATAGGCTTTTTCGAGATCAACAAAAGCAATCATCCTATTCTGATTCTTTTTATTTTTTTGATTGTTTATCCCAAAGCAAACTTTCAATCGGTATTTCCTTTTCTGGCTCGAAGACCCGGTTGTTACTATCCAATTAGTTGTTCTAAGATTTCCTTTACGTTCTTGTCTATAATTATTTCTAGGAGTTTCTCATCACATGACTAAGTAATGTGATACCTAATATATTATTTATCTGGATGTTGGATATCCTTTATCGTTTCCTAATTGGTCTCTCCAGGTCTTTGCAACCCGCTTATCACTCAAGCATTTATTCAACAATCTTGTTGTTTATCTGATTCCAGCCTCCCCAGCTGCAGTCGTCAGTATTTCTGTATGAGTATCTCATCCGCTCCCAGCACCTTTCCTTCCTTCATCTTTCTTAGTGCATTTCGCACCTCTTCATACATTTTCTTGTCCACCCTTCCCTTTTGTCTTCTCGAATTGTGCTAGGCAAATCTAAAATGTTAATTCTTTCCGTGCATTGTTTGAGCAGTTCTACGAAATAGTTTCCCATATCTTCACTGTCTGTATTTTTTAATTATTTATCAATTTTCCATCTAAATATTGGATCATGGCACCACCTTAACTGTCAATATAATTTGGAAAAATATTTGTGTAACGTGCAGATTCAACTAAAATGCTGTAACATGTTCTTTAAATATAATAAATAATTTATAAACTTTACAATGTTTACATTTGTATTTAGAAATATTTCAGTTATCATTCATTTTAATTACGAACGGATTGAAATGTAGTGTAATGAGTATATTAAGACCTCTAGAAGTAAGTAATTAAATTAACCTAGCTGCTATAAATTAAGAAAAGGTTCAATTATATTTGACTGAAATGTATGTACGTTTTCAATACCCTTTTTAAAGGACAATATGCTTCTTTAAATAATTAAGATCGTTTATAAAATTGACAAAATCTGTTTACAAAATCTGTTTACAAAAAACTGTTTACAAAATCATCATTTAGTATGATACTTAGCTTCAAAGTGAATTAAATTAAATTTTGTTTCATATACGAAAATTCAGATGGTATATTTCTAGTGCATCGAATTATAAAATAATATTCATCAAACCTTGAATCGGAAACTTCGCGGATACCATAAACACAAAGCAATGTTAAACAAAGGTAGTATCGGACCAATGAATCAATCAATTAAGTGAAATTAATCCTACCTCAATGGAGGCGACTCATTTGTAGCATTTGGGTTTATTATATATTATACTTATTGAATTGAAAACATAAAAGTGACGTAGTTTATCAATACTTATTTGTCATTTAATTGTATTATGTTAAATGCTTTTGTGTTCCCTTTTTTCAAAATATTTTTTTACATTAAAATGTAGTTTTATATTTTTTAAATAATAATTCAAAATATATTCATTTAAATGTGTGCACAGTGAAAATATACAGTTCAATGTAGAATTAACAGTAAGTACAGTTTTTTTAATCAATAAGTTAGTTTAAAAAAACTTTTATTCCAAAAGGGTTTTTAACTCTAAAAGTTCTTTAACTAATCTTTTTGTCAAAAAACACTTCAAGTACCTCTTTCCCGAACAACGTTTTCATTACACTTTTTTCTGATAGTGCAATTACCTAGAAAAAATCAATATTATAGAATGAAAAGTCAAAATGATTCACACCAATGAATTTGCAATGCATTTAAACATACCTTTGTAACTTTATAATCGTTATTTTTTGTTACTCCAGTTAAGTGGTATAATCAGTATTTATAAAGAAATGTTGGTGAACTTTTAAAATATTGTATAATTGTACTAATTATAGAAGTATTTTGCTTGAGGTTTAGTATTATAGTTAACATTTTTACTAAATGTTGTCATTTGCAATACAATGTTCAATAAAAAATGTATGTTAGTGTATTGTATTGTATTTAAACCCTTTTCTTATTGTTTTCCATAATGTTTTTGTGGTCAGAAAAAATATTTGAAAGATTAAAGCATAATTAGTTATCCGGCCGACGGACAATTATCTAAGAACCTTATGATTACTTGTTTTAAGTTTAAAAAGGGGAATAACTCGCAATAATAATTAGGCGTTTATTATTATCATTATATTATATCGATAATACAATAGTATATATTTCAAATACAATTTTATATTATGTTTTAAATGTCCCTAAAACCTACACTTGATTTTTCGATATCTACACATTGGAATAATATTCTCGTAAGGTTTTAAAAGTAGGAGTCACTTTTCCCCTCAACTACAATATATCCTCACTCCATTCTTCAGGAGACCATAAACGAGAGGATGGTGATCCCAGTGACGGCGGCAAAGGCAGGCATCAACCGTGACACGGTCGCCAAGAACATCTACGTCGAGATGTTTTCCTGGCTGGTTGGGAAGATCAACCTCACCCTCCACCACAATCCAAAGCAGAGCTCGACCATAGCGCTGCTGGACATCTACGGGTTCGAGGTAGGCTGCAGTGGGTTGGCGCTTCGACGGATTGTGGAGCAGTGTTTGGGACCTTCCTAGGGGTGTTGTCGTTGAGTTTAAATTCGCGTTGTCTTTAAATTGTCAGGGAAGTTGTTTTGTAGGTTAGTTTGGAATAGCTTTTTAGGGAGATGCCTTTTTTACAATCAGGTCTGGGTTATGTTGATTATTTTAACAGTTATCATTTAATAGATCTAGTTAATAAATTATTGAAAAAATATTGCTTAATCAAGTTCAAAATTAATAAAAATAATGGTAGATCGTTGTCATCTGGTTTCGCCATCAGCTATACAAAGAGTCATTTATACGTAGTTACGTTATAAATACATATAAGTTATCAAATTAATTATATAAATTGTATTTTCTCTATATTATTGATTTTATAATAATTTGAAGTTGAATTTGTAAAACAAGTACATAAAACATACACATCATTATTCATACTGAAGATAAGAACTCGTCATGTAAATTAGCAAACTTTCTCGTCGACCCTTCATTCACCCAGGAATTCCCGGTGAATTCGTTCGAGCAGTTCTGCATCAACTACGCCAATGAGACTCTCCAGCAGTTCTTCAACCAATACGTCTTCCAGCTGGAACAGGAGGAATATGTCCGGGAGAAGGTGTCCTGGCATGTCATCGAATTTCCTGACAACACCCAGATCATCACTCTACTCGCCAAGAAGCCAGATGGTATCTTCCACATTTTGGATGATACGGCAAGCATGCCCAAGGTATGTGCTGGACCTCATTGGGTGTATCCAACTATTTTTCGGTTACAGTTCTATAATGTAAGTCTCGTAGACTTGTAGTACATTTTTAATAAATTTTGCAGAAACCTTGTAAGTTTTGGTAAGGTTTTGTAAATGAAAAGGATAACATTTAGACGGGCCTTTAAAAATAATTGCAGACAACTTACACTCCTACTAATTAAGGCTTCTGATCTTCGGTTGATAATTTAGATCTCCTGTAAAACATACCTATATTAACTTTAGAATTATAAATATAAAAAGTAAAGAAAAAAATATTTATAAAGGAAGTTGACGTTTTAGTGGTTATAAACAAATAGATGCTGTATATATATTTATCATCTAGATGAAACCATCTATACCACAGAAGTATTTACTATTATATTATGTAAAATTAATATTTATTCAGAGTATTTTACTGATTTATTACTATTTGTATGTGTTAGTTGCAGATATATGTAATATAATAGAGTACGTTTATTACATCAAACCCAGTTGATATTATTTATGAGTAGACTTGCAGTGTCTAAATTATTTACTATGCCTATTTTATTTATTAAAGATAAAGAATTTTACGCTTATTATAACAAATATATTTATGACATATTATTTGTTACATTTAAAAATGTAAACTAATTTTAAAAAAATGTTTCGTTAAACTTTAAACAAATTAGTGTCAAATGATGCCAACATAGTTATATTTGGTGTACAAGGTTATTAAGAATACATCCTGCTTAGATTGGTTATTATAAATAGAAAAAACCCACTTCTACTATCAATATAAATAAATAATTTGACCTATCAACTGGTCAAGCTAAAGAATATATAAGACCAGCCAATCTTCTTTGGATCAACTACGGTTCAATCAATAGTCGATTAAAATGGAATTAATAAATTTCATAATTCATTTTATTATGTTTATCAAGTATTACTTTCGTCTGTTACGTTCAACAGATTATCTAGGACATGTGTCATATGTACGTTAGAATTGTTAGTCACTTCGTTCAGTAAGATTTATCGTTCAATAAGTAATCATATGTTTGAGAGAGATCCGGTAATACTTCACTTGTTAATTATTTCTTAGAAACTTAGAAACGAACTAAATAAATATACATAATAAACATTACCGTTCTACACTTTAGTGATTAGTTTTTATAATTTTGCTTTTTTCACCACAAATGTGCAGCACATGTTGTATACTGACTCTAATGGTGTTAATCATACTATATACAATATAGCCTACTAACAAAGGTTTGACTTCGTTGAAATGTGAAATGATTCAAAATGTCGACAAAGGACCAAATTTGAAATGAACACTCTGCAAAATGTATACATGACCTGTTTTTTAACACAATTATTACAGCAATATCATTTACTCATGCTAAAATTTTGTTAAAAAATGTTTACACATAATTGATTAATATTTTTATACATTTTTTGTCTCTAATTCTCTGTAGTTCGAAACGAAGGTAACAGACTAAGTTGTTTGCTGTGTCTCTAAATTCTTTCGTGCTTACTCGCTCAGTCAGTATCTAGACTGAAGCATTTACTTGTATTTGCGTCCTGAAACGTTTTTATGCCCCTTCCATTATGCAATGCACACTATATATATATATATATATATATATAGTTATACATATATTTATAATATTATGTATATATGCCACAACTAAAACAAATTAATGTTTTCGTTGTGCAATTATTTACCTGTAAATGTTTCTTTTTTTACGCACGTTTTCTGCAACAAGAAGTGGTTTTGCATTGCACCAAAAAACACGAAATTTATTAGTATTATACAACCTGATCTAATATAATAACCCGGTACCAAGTGGGTTTGCTTCATTGAGATATACTTACTATCTCTGAATTGATGTATGAGTTGTTCAGAGCATCAAAATTGTTGCTATATACCAAAACCCATTTTTTACAAAGCAACTAATTAAGATCATTAGCACAAATATCTTTAGTGCGCAGCTGGAATAGGTGGGTGGACCTTAACGTTATTGTTTCAAGACGCTATTCTCTAGATATACTTCTGTTTCTCTTTGATCTCTTTTACTGCTGGCTCACTCTCTCTCTGTCTCTCTCTCTCACTCACTCACTCAGGGTACTGATCAGTCTTTTCTGACCAAATGTCACCACCTTCATGGAGTGCATCCCAACTACGTGAAGCCAAGAGGCGATGCTCTTCAGTTTGGTATCTGTCATTTCGCTGGACAGATCAACTACTGTGTAAGTGTAGTGGTCATCGGTCGGTCTTAGTCCGTCTGCCGTTAAAATCAATCATCATCTTCTTGTTTAATGTACCATACCAGGCGACTCAGCAGCGGCTGACTTGGATATTATAGAAAAAATAATAATTAAGTTTGTGGAATTGGCTTCTCTTAATATACTTGCACTAATTTCTACTGAGAAACAAAACCTATAGATTTCTGATAACGATCAGCAAAGTTTTATAAACTTTATTGTAGACATTATATTAATTTGGGTTGGAAAATTTTACACTTGATCTGGTTTTGTAATTTGAGTGTAGTTTTGTAAAGGTCATCATTACTAAGTGTATCAATGTAGTCATATCGGGTGTGGATTCAATTTTTCTTCTTCAGTTGAAATTTGAATAATTTTTAGAATGTAATTTATTTTAATAATTTTTCAATATATGTTGGAAAAATATTCTAGATAATACAATAAAAGTGTTTTCCGAATAAAAAGGAATTCAGTACTGCGTGGAACTGTCAATTATCAACTCAGAGCTATCAACAATATATATTTCAATTTAAATTCAACTGTTAGAAAACATCAATTTCTATTTATTGATTAACAAATGTTTAGAGTTTTAATTTACCTTCGCCGTGGCGTTAACAACAAATAAGAATATTATAAATTTTAATATTTGAGATAAATGGCACTTTAAAAGTAATGAAAAATTTTTCACAAACCAACCTGACATTGGACATTGAAAAAATCTAACATGTTAATAAAATTATAGACTGTGAAATTGGTAATCGTAGACTTTAGCATTCATTACAAATTCAAAATAAAACTGAGATTAAAATTATCATAAGTAGTCAGCCTATGATACGTGTCCCATATTTATTATGGTTTTGTATAACCATAATTATGTAAAAACATTAACTTTTATAACTAACGTATTTTTTATTAGACAAAACAGTACAACAGTAAAATGTCCACAATAAATGGTTTAAATGTTGGTATTGATACAACCGCCAACCCTCTACTCCACCTGGCTGTACTCCCACAACGAGTTGTTACCTTGGCAATATATAAGAAAAACACCCCTACAACAGGCGGAGAACTTCGTGGAGAAGAACCGGGACACCCTGAGCAGCGAGACGATCTCCCTGCTGACGCACAGTCGCAACTCCATCATCGCCGCCATCTTCACCGGGATCCAGCATCGCATGGACCGCGAGCGGGTCGCCTCCTCGCGCAAGTCGGGGGCCAGACTGAAGGCCAAGACGAAGACTGTGTCGGCCGACTTCAACCTCTCCCTGGCCCAGCTCATCGAGGAGATGAATGTGTTAGTCTTCATATGCTACTACTACTACACTACTTATAACATAATAAACGCTATAGTTGGCATTTTAAGCGTTAAGAATATAACAATGAATATAGTATATAATTGCGCGGATAATGATCCTCTTGTATAAAATTATTTTATTCGTTATTGTAATCTGACATAGATACACATTAACCATAGAAACCCTGAACATTCAAAGTCGATGGCTGGCGTCATTTAAGAACTGTAGACTTATAACTAAATATATTATTAATGCTTATAATATTGTCATTCTTTATTATGCACGTTTCTAATAAGCATATTTCTATAATAATTGAGATTTTAAGTCTTCAACAGACTACATTATGACCTCCGGTAAAAAAATGATCAAAAATATAATTGTATGCTATTATTAACGCCATAAACTTCAATTATTGTAGTAATAATAATAATTAACGTATTGCACAAAAAAACGTATAATTCAAATGGCTAAGCATTGTTTTGTGAAAAAACATGCAAACCGGTTGAACAATTTGATTGTTGAAATGATTTTCACAGTTATAGTTTTTCCTCTTCAAAATACCCCATTGTGGAAAACCGTATAAGTTGAACTATGTAGTCAATTATTTAAAAATAAAATACGATTAACATCATTCTACCAATGAATAACAAGTCAGGCTGCCTCATGTTTCTATAAGCTTAAACTTCGCATTAAAGCGCCATTGGCCATATGGGTCTAGATTTTTCAGTTGTCTATAAAATATATTATATTCTAGGGATCGAGTTTGCTAACATTTCCATATTCTAGAGAAAAACGAGGTGAATACATCCAGATCGATGGGAAGGGTACTTTAGTTATAATGGCGCCAAATTTTTATTTCAATCGGACATGAGTATAAATATATACTAAAAACTCTTACAAATAATAATAAAAATGTCAAAAAATTACTTTATAAAGAACATTTATCACTCTCTGTTTAGTCATCACTATCCATCTCTCTCTCTTTCACCCTCTCCTCTCCTTGCAGTGCCAAGCCCTGGTTCATCCGCTGCATCAAGCCGAACGTCTCCAAGATGCCTGCCGCATTCGATGTTCCCATCGTGCTGGACCAGCTGCGCTATACTGGCCTCCTGGAGACCGTCAAAATTCGGAAGTCCGGCTTCCCAATTAGGATCACCTACGAAGCCTTCATCAGAAGGTGAGCTGCTAGTAATAATAAAAATAGCAGCGTGGGAAGCTAGTATTCCGACATACTATACTGCACAATGTTACAGTATACGTTAATAATGTTCTGGTACCATTTAAAATGATTTTATATTGTTAAATTTTTAACAACATATTGTTTATTTGCAGTATCTTATTTGTTTGTTCTTTGTTATTTTATTTTTAGTGTTAACTTATACAAATTTGTGAAAATATTGTGAAAAACTTATACAAAGTGTGAAGTAAAGCCGTCAATAATATTTGGTCAATTTGTATTACATTACTAATTATAGAGATTTTTAGAGATAGAATTAATCCTTGACAGTTTATCCGATAGCGGAGTTTTACTAAGCTATAGTAAAGGTATCTTTTATTTAATCGACAGCACTTGGTAATAATTTAGTATATCATACAAGACATATAAAACTAATCCTGCAATTTTTTTAACAACTATCCACGACTGTAATAAAATACAAAGCACGACAAGTCTAACAAACGTGCCGAAAAATGAAGAAATTCAAAACACCCAATATTTTGATTTATTTCTTGATAGATAAATCCAAAGATATTTAATATTCTTATACTGAACTTAATATAGTAGTAATTATATAAATAAATTATCAAATATCCTTCACTAAACTTTTACGAATAATAGTTATGGCGAAGAGTTTTATTCTCACGTCATTAATTTTTACTCTCCGTCGTAACGATTAATCGTAAAATTTAAACAATTAATAGTTAGGTATTTAACGAAGGCGATTAATTTGTTAGTTTTATTCACAACCATCCTGATAAGAAAAACTATTCCGAAATTTTTCAAATTTTCCAACTAAAATTGTTGAACGTCTATCCTTACAATCACAGAATATACGTGGTGCACATTTGTTTACTCGAAATTATTATAATAATTACCAAATAATTGTTATTTATTTAATTATCTGCCTATAATGTATAATATGCAGGTTAGAAATTAATGACGGAGGTTATATGTTACAGATTGTTAAATTAATTAGCCTTACAATTTAGCGTTTTTATCATTAAACGAAAAAAACTCAAGATTAGACCTGGCAATTTCCTAATATTATGATGTATTATTGTCGAAATATCCTTCCTCAAAAACGACTATAATTGATACAAAATAATATGTTATATTGATAATGAATACTAAATTCCAAGTACCATTCGATAAACCCACTCCCCCCTCTAGATACTTCTGCCTACTGGCCCAGCACAACTTCCCCGCCGCCGAGGGGACCAGCTACCGACAGCGCACCATCCTCCTGCTAACCCACGTCATCCAGGCCGAGGCCGGACGCACCTACGAGCCGGGCTCCACCAAGATCTTCCTCAAGGAGGGTCTGGGCCGCCAGCTTGACCACCTGGTCCGGGAGAAGACCTGGAGTGCCGCCCTCGTGCTCCAGTCCAATGTGAAGGGCTGGTTGGTGCGCAGGCGGATTGTTCGTTGGAGAAGAGGGGCATTGGTGATTCAAACCCGCTATCGGGGCTATCTGGCCAGGTCGGTTGTGCGTGTTTTGCTTCATTCATTTGTTTCATACTGTTTGAGTGGTTCAACGCGTCAATTCTTGAATGAAATATTTAATTTTTTGGTGAAAAGATTCAACTATATTTAATTCAATTATCCATTTTTCAGAAAACTCTACAAAAAAATGAAAATAGAAGCTTACGAAATAGAGGTAAGTTAGCCTATTCTGAGTAATAAAAATCCAGAATGACCTGACATGACTTTAACCTCGTCTTCATGATTATAGAGAATATTTTGTCATAAATAATTCAATGTATATTTTCATAACAATGACTTTTGATTAAGGTTTAGTTGACCATGTTTATGTCATGTTTATATATAGGGAATTTAAAAACATACATATTTTGAATCGTTCACTGATTAAAAAATGATATACCAGATTGTCGTCAACATTTTGTTGTAAACAAATCACGTTCTATTCCTGGGTTAAATATTATAATAATTAAAAAAAATATATATTTGTTTTGCAATTTTAAACATTTTTAAATGTGTAGAAAATTTTTTTTATTACAATATTTCGTACATATATTGAGAAACAAAAATATTTAATTTGTAATTAAAATTTAGTTTTCTCAGTTTTTTAAATTAATTTAATTTGATAATATAACTTATTAATATAATATAGAGTCAGCTTTGTAATGAACTATTTCACAATTGTCAGTTATCTTTTTTACGGTACTTATTGAATAGCTTGTTGCATTATATTCATATATTGCTGCTTTAGCATAATTTTATGATGATATGTAGGGAGTAACAAATATAATTTAGTCGTACACTTAAAATTTTTTTTTTCTTATAATTTATAAAATAATAAATATTTTGAACATTTATTGTCGTTGCGTATGCATTCCTAATATTTCTATAGTTTACTGTTTCATCAATTCCGATCAATTTCAACGTACGATATACAGTAAACTGTTTGCGTAGTTCAGGTGTATTCTCTCTATATATCATATAAATAGTATGTGTTTGTTGTGTTCAAATTATTTCAAAAGGTCAACAAGAGGTCTGTGTTGTTAGCATTACATGCCATTGGACGTCTGAATCGCTTTCGTATTATAAAGAAGAGTAGACGTTGCATAAGCGATTATGTAATATTTAATTCAGTTTCATGCAGTTCTACAATGTGTTGTCACTTTTCTATATAAATATAGTTTTCATTATGAATTTTATGTTATTTTTTTCGACGATGCCTTTCTATATTGCTTGAAAGTTACAACTGACTTATTGCTATGGATAAATCTTAATTAAATTCATTTCAAGGAATTTAACACATCCGCATGAATGCGATTCAATCAGAACATTTTATTCTACAAATATGGACTAATTTTGGAACTTATTTTAAAACAACGCTTATCCTAAATTAAACATTACGCGTAAAGGTTTGTTTAATAGTTTTTAAAAATATTTATATGTTATTAGCATAGACTTTGAAAGATATTGAAATATGTGTTTATTAGCCATCAATTTAATCAATATGTAAATATTTTTGTTTTAGTCATGCATTTGTTTAAACCATGATTAATGTTGGTCATGCAATACATATTTTGTTTTCTAAAACGTTTGTGTATATAGTTTATTATATCGCGGAGCTAATATTTAGTAAAATATTATAAATAGTAGAAATAACTAATATATAAATTAAATGAATGTAAACAAAATCCTGACTCAACCTGTAGTGATATTTATTTCATCCTTTGACATATATCATTTTAATTATCGGTAATTTATGTGTATTTAATTATTGACCTTCTTAAAACATTATTTTCCTATTTTTTTAAATTATTTAAAAGCAATGCTCACGTTTTACTTCAAAAACAGGAATTGAATGTTTTTATTTTTGTATTTCGTTCTTTTAAGCAACGTCTAAAGAGGGAGCGTGAATTCAGGATACAACAATCAATCGAGGTGATTTGTGTGTTTATTATATTTAATTTATATAACCATGTATAAATTCTAATTAGAAAGAGCTATAAAGGGATAAAATACATTTTAATATGACTAATGCGCATTCTGCACTTATATTTAATACATTAATTAAATAATTTATAATACATTTGTTATGATTTTTGGTTTACTTAAGTTTTATGCAATTCAAACAACAATCAGAAAAGGTATTTTCATTGAATTTGTCCCTGGCCTCATTGTATCTATTCAGGTAAAGTTTGCTTTGAGACAAACTGCTTTTGACTGATTCATAATACTTTTAGATTTTATTGTCCTTTAATTGTGTCGTAATTTTTTAAAAATATTATAGAAGTTTTACAAATATTCTGATGTTTACATAATGTATACAATATGTTATATTGTATACATAATTGTATATTGTGAAATACAATTCACCCATATTATTATGTATAAACGCTAATACCGGTACGCTGGTACAACTCTCGCCCCCACATGTCTGCATTTCATAATACGAGTCATCATTAATTTATAGATTAATGTTTAGAATGTCGTATTAATATTGTACTTATTTCAACTGGTATAAATTTACATTTTGTTGGAAGCGTTATAGTTTCTGAAATATAAATATTTTCATAAAAGTGGTATTCTATTTCTGTACTGTATTTTAAAAACTAGACCATTTTATTGCAATATATTTTGATATACAATATATATTTATGTTGTTTAAATTGATATTTAGAGCTTATCAAATTATATTAGCTTCTATTTACATTATTATTTAGTTTTAAAATTGACTCTGTACGTCGCATAGATATTAAAATTTCTATGTTAAATAAGTTAATATAATATGATTTGCATTACTAGCATAATAGAAGCAACGATCTATCAGATACAATGCAACTGATATAATCTTTACTTGAAATACACTAGAAATAAGTGTATGCCTGGGACGAAGAGAATCTCGGTAGTTTGCGGCTAATTCAAGCAATAGCTAAATAATTTAAAACAGTTAACGTGTAAGAGAAAGGAAAACTCTGGAAGACTCTCGCACTTCAGAGAATGTAGAAGCTGTAGGAATGCTAATCGAAGAAAATCCTACTGCTTCTTTGTCGTTTATAATCGTATTTCTAGTTTGATGAAATAATAGAATTATAAATGCTCAATAAATACTGGACGACATTTACGGAAATGTGATTTTTATTGACGAAAAATTACCTTATGCTCAATTACATCCACTACAACAAAATGTAAGACCATTGGCTCACTGAGTTTGCGACCGTCCAGGTTAACACGACGAGGGATGTCAACAAAAATGTTCCATATCATTGTTGGAATAAAGTTCAGGGGACGACTACTACTTTGAAGTTTTACTAGTTGAAGAAACAGTGAATGCCAAGCGCTACATTGTATTCTTATAACAGTTCCTTCCTGCTCGTCGACGAACCACTGTAACAATTATGAATGAATGACAATTCTCGATCACTGACATTGCAAAAGTAACGAATTCTTATATCACAGATAATATTGTTGGCAGAGTTCATTAAGCCCATTACTATTCTGACATGAATCTGTGGTATTTTCTGTGTAACATTTTTGTAATAGTTTCGTAGATAGGTCACAAATTGAATTCATCAATAGAGCCTCTGCGCAAGCATATTTTGGAAGCTTTCTCAAAAAAGTGAGTGAACTAAATTTAGAAAATGAGTTCACACGACTTCGTCAGGATCTCCAGAAGATCATCGACGGGAATGGTGACTACTTGAATTGATTTATTTAATTTTAACGGTTCTCTTTATTTGATTATCGCATAATATATGCGTGTCTCAGCATGCTACTTAATATATACAAAATATACTTATTGGATAAAAACCTGTACTTTTTGCAATAGTGAAATATAGAGAACTACTTTTTAAACACCCGGTATTAATAGAAATAAATATAAATAGTATTATTTAAAATAATAGTTACATTTGTTCTTGTTATCATATTATTATTGCTAGCTATACTATTATTTTTTAATACAAATAGTTGTCACTTTTTATAGACTTTATTTTTGTATTAGTAAATTGTTGAATCTCTTATTTAAAAAATATTAAATTGATATATTTGAGGTAATTTAGAACTTTTTTACATGTTTTAATTTTAACGCATAGAATTATTCAACCTATTTTTATAGTAGTATGGGTTCAGTTTAGCGCATTTCATTATAATATCAATGAACCCAATTCATCAGATGTCTTAGATTAAAGACTATACGATTGATATATAATTATACTGGTATTACAAATAAATGGTAAAAGTCAGTTCAGTGCAAAAAGAGATCATTATATTATTTAAAAGACGTTAAATTAGGTACTGATTAAAGGTGTTCATCTTCTCGATTTAGTAATTATGTACAAATGCGTTATGCTCATAACTTTCAAGTCAAAGTGTAGTCAACCGTGAGCAGTACAAAGAATGGACTGTGTGGTTTTAGGTACTCCACTATGCTCTCCATGTAAATATATAGATGGTTACAGTAATTTTGTTAACTGGTTGTACACTGAAGGATGGAATTGGCATTGATCTGAATACATCTATACACTGAATACACTATATACATTCATTCACTGTGTGATTTGCTCGTGTAAAACTGGAAAGAAGTCGTCTCATGAATGATGAGTTCACCACATCTTGTATCACTTTTTATGGTATTACGATGCTCACTTCAGATTCTTTCAATCAGGACAGTTGCTTATTGAACTGAACTAAATATTTTATCCACATTAATTTAATTAGTAAGTATAGTAGTCAATCCTGGCGTAAAGTTGCACTTTGTTAATCCATTACCTTATAATATATCACAAAAGAGTTTCTGCTGAAACCATAATAATTTGAACAATTCTTTTATTAATCTTGTTCTGTTAACGTGGACGCCGTACTGTTTGCAGCTTTTATTGTGTATTTTCACTGTGTTACTGTTACCTATATAACTAGACGTGTTACGTACAATTAAAATTTTAACAGTTCTATGTAATTTTCTAAATATTTCAGGAAATATTAATGTACTAAATATTTGTAGCTATCGTTAATATGTGATTAATAGTAACTTTAAACTATCTTAATTATATGACATTTTATTTATAACGCATATATATTTATCTTAAAGTTGTAAATATTCAATTATCCATATATTTCCCCGTTAAATTTACCTGTTAATTTTAAATTAATGCATGATTATTTATAAATTATGTGTCAATTGTAAATATGCTTATATACAAAAAGATATATTATACATGGTCAATTGATGCAACATTGTAATGTTTATATTGTTATATTGACTCTATAAATAAAAGAGGAAGTATTTATTATTATTGAACGAAATCGTGTTTTATAAATTATTTATAACAAAGACAATTACATTTATATATATATCAAAATCTCCCATAACGATGAAAACATATGAAAATGTCCCATATTGACAAAAAACATAAACATTGTCTACATTGAAGATTTGATACAATCAATATGTTAACCAAAACATATATCATAAGATTCTACATTGAATAAGACATATGGAAATATTTACATATATTAAATGTCACACATTTTTTCTGTATTTTCTGTGTTTTCTATTATATATCTTTTTTTGTATTTATATTTTTATAATTGTTCAAAAATCTGTATAATTATTTAAAACAATATTAAATATATATAGACAATATTTATTAACATATTTTCGTTATTTTTATATTATAATATACGAATTTGTTATACTTTGCGGAATGTTCGACCGAGTTGTCTAAAAGGCTAATTTGTGTACATTTTGGTAATTTGTTCAGCACAAGTTCAAAATCCAGTGCTTTACTAAGAAGCTATAAGCCCCTATTTGAATGATTACTACCGACTCTTTATGAGTTGGATTGGCATGACAACTATTTCAGTTGTAAAGAAAACAAATAGTTTTGCAATCAATTTCGCCAAAAACTCGCAACATTGGTATTATATTAATAAATGTCAACATTTCCCTTTTTATCTACCACTTAGATGCCGGCAATTCCAGGCAGTGCCGCTGCAGTTTCCAAACGCACTTCAGGCTCGGGGGTCAACATATACCTCCTGGACATACCACTGAAGCTGGCGTATCTCCACGACAAGACGAAAGGTACACCATTCTCCATCCTCCTTAGCGTTTGCGCTGCCTTTTTATTGTTTTTACACTTCATACACTTTTTTTTCACTTTCTCCTTGATGTTCTTCTTGATGTTCTTTGTGTTTTAAAAATGTTCTTTTCATCGCTCCCCTTCATATTCCCATTCATGTTCTTTACATTCTACTTCTCGTTCTTTAAGTTCTTACAATATTTATTTAATAGAAAAAAAGTTCAGGTTTCCTGATCTCGATATTGAAAAAACTTAAAATTAATATCGCGTGTTATTGTGTAAATAGCGTTTTTGAGTGCTAATCTGATGTGCAACGTTGTATATATATTATACTTTTGGAAGAAAGGTTAGGACAATAAGATTAATAGTTTTTTTAATTTGAGGTTAACATACTAGCAAAACATATATAATATAATATTGTTTATTTTTTCAAAATAACGTACAACAATGTTAAAAATGTTCAAAATAAAGTTAGACAATTAATCAAAATTTCCTTCAACATTTTTCTTCTTTCATTCTTTCATTAATGTCACTACGCAGACATTTTATCATGTTATTGTAGTGACCATTCAATTGACCCTCTTCTGCCCACCCGGTTGTCATCTGGTAATTTTTTTGCAACATAAAGAGAAAGAATGTGTAGCTCTATCTTTTTGATAAATTGTCTATTTGCGACACTTGCGATAAGGAATTACATGTTTGCTTAGAGCTCCACAATATCTGTCCACACTCATGGTTGTGAAGTTTATGGCAAACATCATTTGACGCTACTTTTAATAGTAATACAGTGTACATACCAATGGATGTCTACTTTGGACTCTTTTGGCTGGTTATTTATATATTTATATATATATTTACTGTTATTGTTGTCAAAAGGTAAATAATGGTTATATAAATGGTATATATATATAATGGTTAAATAAGGCTTCTATAAATTTATTTAGATAATAATGATAAATTATTAAATAATGTTGTACTTATTTAATTTACAAAAAATTATTTAATAAAATAATTAAAAATTAATATTTTGTTTGTATAGTTTGGATAACGTCACTCTTGTAAAAAGACTTCTAAAATCACTTCCAAATCCTATTTAGAATTTTGAGATATATCACAAACACGTTTTTTTAAATTCACTATAAAATATGTATATAAATGTTTAAGATAAATATCTTGCCTAAATATTTATTAAATGTTTTTGCTTAGAATGGTGTAGATTCATCATAGCCGTATGAATCAATTTTCTTTCGCCAATAGACTTGGAACCCGTGCATGCTGAGGGCAACATTGTGACCGCTGAGGGCCACTTCGACCAGACTAACGGCTATAACGATATTGTACGCGGGGACGCCGACAATATGCCATTGGGGATTGATAGCTGTGTTCTCACCCGGTTTCTAAAGGAGGCCAAGTCAAAGGTGTTGTGCTGATATTACTCATAATTTTTCGATCAAGTATAATATGTGCTGCATATGAAAAAATATACACCACTTAGTGTACAATATAATAATATTAGGTCGTTTTACAATGAGATAAACATGTATGTAATCTTTTGATGCATAAAATTAGATGCTGTAAGGTTCATGGTTAGGATAAATATCAGTTGGTTATTCTTATAGTAAAAAGAATTGTGTTGGAATATGAATATGTGGCATGTTTTGCGTTGTATTAACAGAATTCGATGTATATGTAAAAATGTTTTATTTAGCTGTCTAACGAAATCTAAAATAAATTTATGAAATTTAGTGTAAAGTTTTAGTTGAATATTATTTGAACAATCAGATCTGGATCAAATCAGATCTACTATATAGTTACAGTTCACCAACGCCTTCGTTATTTAATAATTATTGTTTCTAATATAAAAGCTATTTCAGAGATATTTCATAATTACTTTTATTGTTTAGCATTATGTTAATAGTTTTTTTTGTGCATTAAGCACAGGCAAGGCATAGATTTCTTATATATGGTATGAGGGAAGAATATATACTGGGAGAAGATCATAGGAAGATCTGTGTTAGCAACAGTTCATAGGAAGATCTGTGTTAGCAACAGTTCATAGGAAGATCTGTGTTAGCAACAGTTCATAGGAAGATCTGTGTTAG
>JAUZND010032558.1:25854-42586 GCA_034780555.1 Coelogynopora nodosa
CAACAGATCATAGGAAGATCTGTGTTAGCAACAGATCATAGGAAGATCTGTGTTAGCAACAGTTCATAGGAAGATCTGTGTTAGCAACAGTTCATAGGAATATCTGTGTTAGCAACAGTTCATAGGAATATTATAATCGATATGACTAAAGTATTTTAATGAGCTGGTTATTGTCACTAAAACTTTGGCATACACTTCATTAAGTGATACACTTAAGTTTCAAGAATCAAGAATTTTGTTTCATTAACCAGTTTATGATCTGACTATTTTTCCTATTTATGTTCTAGTTAAAACATTTCATATTTAAGTGTTTGATTACACTATAATAAATCAGTAATAGTCAAACCGCCAATTTAAATGAATCATTTTGCATTTTCTGCTTAAATTATTATCATTATGCAAATGAGATTTATGACACATAAATTGCTGTAAAATGGTAATTCAGTGGATTTTGTATCTGTTTACTTTATGTTTTTGATGGTGTGATGCTGTAATTGAAACATAAATGTTATTTCTGAGGTTGAAAATTGGAGCAAAATTAGTTGGCAAAAAATTAATGTAAGTGTTGCCATTTAGGATTGTAGATTAAATGAACGAAATAGTAAAACATTTTTAGCGATTAAATACAAATAAATATATTTTGCTATATAATTTATGATACCATTAAAACTAATTATATATAATATGTAATGTTATGCATGTAGTAATCATATAGGAACTTTTAATTGTATATGTAAGTATTATAGTCAACGAATATACGTGTCGAATTATTTGTATAAGCACATTATATGTATATATATATACATATATATATATATTGATTTATATATATGTAATTGTAACGTATAACCTATTAGAGATATATATTTTTAATTTGTTAAATTTAATTGCAGTTAATATATTTACCCAGAAACTGTTACGTGAATTGAATTATTTGCTGAATATATTAACATTACTAAAATATACAGATAAACTTATATATTACACATATATGAGTTAATTTTATTTGTGTAAACGTTTAAATTAATAACATTCATGTAATACATATTTAATTAGGCATCTGAAAATCTGTAAAATCTTTATATTTTTAACTGGTCAACCAACATTAAATTTAAAGTTGGAAATACATTTCCATTTTAAATTTTTACTTTTATCAAAATCTCAAATGTATGTTAATATTTTACAGAAATTTAATCTTATGTCGGCTTTATCCTAGCTAAATATATATCTTTACCTTTTTATCTTCTATCAAAAGTTATCTGCAATGTGAAATTTGTGTTCTAAACTTGTGTGACCGATTGATATGTCTATAACTATAACAAACGTTGCATTTGCCCCATTTACATAATTTTTTTATGTCTTCAATATATTCCTTTAGTGTTTCATCCATTAATGACATTTAATATTTCATGAGTTGAAACATGTAGCCCAAAATAGGCAAAATGGCCTCTATAGAGGTCATTTTGCCTATTTTAAAATCTCGTTAAGTCTATTTTTTAAATTATTTTAAACTATAGTTTAAAATAATTTAAAAAGTAGACTTAACGAAATTTTAAAATGTTTCTCCTGCAAGTTTGGAAGTAATTTATATATTGCATTTTTCGCTTCAATTTATAAGAAGTTTGTGAAGATTGCAGTTATAATTGAACCAAAAGATAATTTTTTGCTTGATATATTATAAGTTGCAAAAGTTGTTCCGAGACAATTGGTTGCCATCTCTGATTGAGTTTTAATTTTGATTAAACATACGTCCTACCAACTTTAAATGTTATTTTTTCTTTAAGTATTTATTCTTCTTTTGTGTTATCTATGCATACATCAAGCTGAATGTTCTAATCGACAAACATAAATATTTTTCAGATTCCCCTTGGAAGTCGTCGCGAGCCACTGGTTGAACCCTTTCTCACCAAGAATCGGTCGTCGGAGGATAAATCTTCGGCACTTGCTGCTTTCAATTTGGTAATTAATTGTATTACTTTTTAAATTACGCTGTTAGAACAATGATAAACGTATGCAATGAAAAATTGAAACTGTTTAAAACTTGGCCACTTAATAATATTTAAAAATGATATTTTCTCGACCTTTTTAATACATTAATGTTTTCTGTTTTATAATGCTATTTGGTGTAATTCTTAATTTTATCATACTCTACAATGAGATCAAAAATCAATTAATGATATTAATGAATGCAGAAAATTAACAAATTATGATTAACAGGACAATAATATAAATATTTATATTAGATTAAACGGCATCGTATCCAGTTACCATGATAACCTTATAATATCTCCATACCAAAACTGGGTCTATTTATATCTATATAGTCTATCCATATTTTTATAATGATAGTATCTATATATTTTTCGAAATATATAATGCTATTTTGACTGATTACATGGGTCATACAAAATGAGTACAATCATTTTTCAGTAAATTTTCATTTATGGTTATTATATTTACCAGTGAGAATTATAAAAATGCTATATTAAATTAATGGAGCTGACTTTGAACCCTTATTGACCGTAACCACAGCCATTTCAGATTCAATATAATGTATAATGAATTTTATTAGTCCTTTTGATTTTTTGTGCAAGTTGAATGTCTTAATTTATTTCAGTGTGTATTCCATTTGCCTTAAATAATATCCTCAATACTATATTACTATAGTTGCTTTGTCTTTAGTTTATAGTAAACGTTTCCTACTATTCAAATTTATTTTCCAGTATATTGTATATTCTATTGTAATTCGATAACATGATTTTCAAATAATTAATAACGTATTACTAATGGGTAACTACAAAGTAGTAATGTTATTATTTCATTAATTTATGTGTTATAGTGTTTAACATTGTATTCGTATATAATTAAGCTTTTACGCTAGAAATTCGATCGTTTAGTAATATGTTAAAAACTATTGTTATTTTCAAAATTAAAATATCATATTAAGTACTATAACTAGTAATTATACCTTTATAATTGTATTTACTTGCATACTAATTCACAATACAAAATAATAGAAACGCATGAGCAGAATCGTAAATTGCGCTTATATTTTGCAAAATAACCGTTAACAAATATATTTTATCAAGCTTACTTTTTCGGACCTAAATATTTCGGAATTCATATTCGAATGTCACTATTTCATAATTTTTCATTTAATAATTGTTCAATGTTTTCGGCATATATTTGCATACTAAAATGCTTTTATGTTTATCTGGAATGTTAAGTAATATTATGATATAAACATTCAAAATAAGAATATGTTGGCGTTTTAAAGTATTGAAATTTTTTTTGTTCCATCGTAAAAGTAAATATTTTTATCTTACAACTATGATAAAGTATACGTCTAGAATGTGGAACATTTCATTACTTCAGATTCTGCGTCTTCTTTACGATATTCATATGAAATCCACGCAAGAATTCATCACAGGATGTTACCTCTATCAGATGGTGAGTGGTTCTGATATACACCTTTCATAGTATATTATCTAGACATTTGTTATTAGTAAAATTCAAGCTTGCTCATGTAATTGAATTAGCTGTACTCAACATACCACAGAACAATATTTTCTAACACTTTGCTATACTTAGACAGTGATATTGAGTTTGGTTCGATAAAGATATCTGATTATTGAATTTTTGATGTAACTCACCGATTGACTTTTTTGTTGTTGATTTTGTGCTTAATATATTCTAATATTACCTTAAAAAGTTCACAGTTTCTTTCCAATATTGAAGTGCTTTTTAACATTATTTTTTAATAAAAAATACTCCGAAGAAGTGAATCTGTAAATTATCTAATTTAATTAAGTATTATACTTTAATTTTAATTTTATGTGCACTAATAGTGTCCTTGTTAAGCCATACCTTGAATGATTGAAACATATTTTCTGACATTGAGATTCAATTTGAAAAGTTTCAATACATTTTCCCCAGTATGATATAATCAATTATTGAAGCCTTGATCGTGTGTTACTAAGGTTTTATTACTCTAGAATTAATTTTAAAAATATCACTTGCTCCGTATATGTTTCTACATGTCTCACTAATCGAAATACTAACTCATTACAATTACTTTGTGTCGAAATAAGAACAAGGCCCCGACCTCACTATGACTCCTTTTTCCTCGGTCCCTCCTGAAGGCTATGTCGAGTGAAAACCTGGCAGAGGAAATATTCCTGCAGCTGATGAGTCAATCGATAAACTACCGGGACAACCTGGGCCAACACTCGCTCTGGACGCACATGGCCAACCTGCTCAGCTGCTGTCGCCCCTCCAAGCGGCTCTACAACTACGTGCTCAAGTGCGTCTTCACCCTAAACTATTCATCAGTGGTAGCAGGACTCACTGTAGCCTTAAGGTCCATGCCCACCAAGCGCGACGCGACAGGCGAAGAATTAATCTCTGTTCTTACCAAGCTCGACATGACGTGTCATATTTTGTTGTTTATAGATAATTTTCAGCTCATTTGCATTGAAATATGCATTATTTCGTTGCGCGGCGTACCAGAAAGTTGAATGATTTCAGTTTTGTCGCGTCGCGCTTATTGAAATGTATGTTTTGAAATTTTTGAGGAACGTCGCGTAGCATTGCGTTTGGTGGGAATAGGTCTTTACTCGATTCTATGATAGTTTTGATATTATCTAATTAAGTAGCAATAGTTTTAGGACACAGTTGATGTGAGAGTCAGCCATGCGAGGTGACCACAGGTTTCTATTATAATTTGTAGTATTTAAATTATAATTTTACAATAAATTGTTTACTGACAAAATAGGTTCTATCTCTGCATTAAAACTTCACCAATTAATGAGATTTCAATGATATTAATTATTTATATCATTATATTTTTAATTATTAAACAAAGCCATTTTATCTATTTATATAAAATTGTGTACGTATAGAATTTTATAATACACTTTTGATATAGATTATATAAAAAAAATTGACATTCAGTGTTGGATAATGATTGACAAAAGAATGTAGGTTTGTCTATTTAATCATATTTTGTTTTTGCAAAAACGAATGTACATGTATCACAATGATGCTAAATTTAATTAAATTTGACTTATATATATATTTTTTGGCATTCATTTTTGTGAAATTGGACAACAGAAACCTACTTTACTGGCCGATTGAAACCGTGTACATTGAAGGATATCGTTTTTTATTAACGTGTATACTCCATACAGGTTTAGCCCAAATCTTTTGCATGTGGTGCTAATGTTTTCTCCATTCCATTACTCCTTTGGCCATAGATTCTGCTCTGACCAAGGCTATCTCAACTACCCGGCCCTCTGTCAGGAGAAGGCGCTTCTTTGTCGCCAAGTGAACCGATCATTTCCGCCCAGCTTGCTCGAGTGGCGGGCTAACAGGATGTGTGCCAGGATGGTGCTCGATGTTTACTTCTCCGATGGTATGGGTAGATTTTACTCTAGAAATGAGTTCCGAAATCTTATGGTGCCAATTCTCAGGTCTCATTTGCAATTGAGTGTACGGCTTAACTTAGATAAAGGAATCCATTTTACACCAATATATAAAAAGTGATTATTAGCAATAGTTACAAATATATATATATTTTGGAAAGTGTATTTTTTTCTATGTAAATCTTCTTCTTCAAATATTAGTATGGTGATTGCCAAAAGTTTTATGTGATTATTATGTAAGCTTCGTGAATTATTCTGTTGCGTTTACCATATTGTTATGCAGCATTAAATATCTTCCGTTTTATATTTGTAAATAAATCTATTTTATGTTGATTATATATTTTTTAGTCATTTTAGTCATTTAAGAGATATTTTGTAGTAAATATGTTCATGGCCAAAGTGTACATTGTTACTTAGGTGGCTTATTAGATTCAATAAATGTTAAATTCAATCATGTTATCAATACGAACTAAAAGTGTCTACTTTGAATTGTACTTATTTTTTATAAGTAAGAAACCAAAATAAGTTTCCACCAATTCAAACTTTACCAATTTGCCAAACACATACTAACTGCGATTGAGAACTCATATATAATAATACATTTTAATAATCATTATTTTTTCATATTAGTTATGCGAAAATTTATTAATTAAACTATTTAAAATTAACCCGATTCTTATTGTATTATTTTTAAGAATTCTTAAATTGTTCACAATTATTAAAATTTTTATTAATTATTTTTAATTTATATTATTATTTATTAATTATTTTTTTATTAACAATTATTTCATTTCATTTTAGATGTTTTATTTTATATAAACTATCTTTACTATCTTTTTACTATTAACTATTTTAAATAAGAATTAACAAATAATTTTGTCAAAAAACCCTTTTAATATATGGATATACTAAGTTTACAATCTAATTATTCAAACAGTAAAAAATATCTCAAACATGAATCTCGCCTAACTTTCTCCAATATAATTATATAGTTTGTATAGTATCGTGTTAACGTTGCTGGAAAGTAATATTATAATATTTTTATTGAAGACTGCTAATATCTAACATTTTTGCGTCTGCCTCCAGAAAAGCATCGCCAGGTTCCCGTTGATTCCTTCACGCCAACAGAGGAGTTTGCCATCAGCGCTTTGATGACCAGGTCAGTTGAATGCGACATCAGAAATATCTGTTGATAGCTGGTTATACTGTAATCGTATTAGTGCTGATATAGTGTTGATAGTTTCTGTCGGCAGCTGGCCCATATAAACCTATAATAATGCCGCTATCAAACTTGGTAATGCAACTTTAATGCTGACTTTAATTGAAAAAATGTGTAGCGGCATTTCCACCCCTGCTGTTTAAATACAAACACTTTATTGGAAAAGTTCTGGCTATATTTATTCATTTTATGAAAGTTTTTTAATTTGGCGTATGGATTTGGAGAAATTTAGCAATTGGTGATAAATAGGTAATATAGCATTATTTGTTAACAGTCTTTGTAAAACAGAGAGTTTATTTAAAATTAGAACAAAATCTAAATAAACAATTTTATGCATAAATTAACTCTAACTCACGTAGAAAACAGCCATGTACCTAAAATCAATGTATTATAATATCGAAAGAATCCGGTTTTGATGGATAACAATTAATTTAATCTTAAAACAGTTGTTACTTTAACTAAATTTTTTCATCATTACATAATATTTATAACTTCATACTGATTTTAATCTCCATTACAGTATGTATTACAAAAGTTTGTTAAACTTATCTATGACGTAAGACAATACTATTTTAATTATGGGAGTTTAATTATAGGAGTAAAAGTATTGATTGAAAAAAGTTAAATATCCGAAAAATTATTTTGTTAACATAATATTGCGATTTAAATTTAATTTAATCCGGAATAAAATGCATTTAAAAATATCAAGAGTAAAAAATTAATTCATATTAATTTTCTTCAAAACACAGATCATTAATATTATTCAAATCTTTTTTTATAAACGAGATATTGGAAAAAAAAACTCAACATGCTCAGTCTATACCTTAGTAACATTGAACCCATAACTAAAGTATAATTCCATCCACTCTGAACCCGCTTTCTGTGTTTGCAGGACTGTATCCCAGCACTCTCTGGGCGGCTGGTCCCTCGCCTTAGAGGAGCAGACGCGGGTCATCGAGCCTGGTGGTCACGGCTATGTTCTGGACCCGATCGCGGCCCTGGAGATGCCAGCCTACTGGAAGGAAGCTGATGGAGCTAACGAAGACGACGTCTTCCTCATATCGCATCGATAGTGAGCCTTGCTTGTCATTTATTTGGTCGGAATATATACAATGTACATTTGTGAAAGAAAAACCAGTTCTAATTGTGTTATATTATAAACAAGTTACAATTCTATATGTAGAGATTTAAAGAAA
Organism: Coelogynopora nodosa; assembly: GCA_034780555.1. NCBI lineage: Eukaryota > Metazoa > Platyhelminthes > Proseriata > Coelogynoporidae > Coelogynopora > Coelogynopora nodosa. The sequence goes on from JAUZND010032558.1 coordinate 33,693, forward strand.
TTATCTTTTAATAGATGTTTTAATTTTACATATATTTATAATGTTATAAAATATATAAAATGTATACTAAAAAAGCGTGAGATTTAATTAGAAATGTGTTGCAATGGTTAATGATGAACACAAACCAAAATAAATAGTAAGCGCACTTTCATAGAGTGCGAACATTTCTGTTCACTGATGTGATACTGTTGAATATTTTTTGATTTTGTAATAAAAATATATCTCAAATAAAACTATTTATAAAATTATAATGTATAAAAATTGGATATATTACTACTAAAAACGGTTAAAAAATTCGTTTTCATTTTCAAAAATATTATATGTAGGGCATCCATATTGACAACAAATGTACTGTTTTTTTTAATATTAATTTTCATTATTTAGCATTTGTGAATTTTGTTTCATCCAGAAATCCGCCTTTTTAAAATTATTTTATTATCGTCTTATTAACAGTTTATTTTGCTAAAAATTCCAAAATATAATAAACAATATATTCAGTATTGATTCATAATTACTATGTACTATCTCTTTCCTCTTAATTTAGTTACGTAACAATGACCACATCAAGTCCGGTGAATTACCGACATTCCGCGGCCGAGAGAGAGAAAACAGAGGAAGACCTGATGACAGACTATATCTACTCCACAGTATCTATTCCGAAGCGAAAGTCATCGAAGAAAGTGGCGCCCGACATTCCGCTGCGGATTGATTCTCTCAATGACGATGTTCCAACATCCATGACGTCACCGGTTTACTATTCGCCATCACTAGGAGCAGCCACTCCGCGTCTAGTAAAGGCTGGGGCCTTGCATCCCACTGCCAAGATTGACGTTCGGTGAGAATAGAGTTTCTGCACCCTAAAATTAAGAGGAAGAGAGAGAGACTGTATAATAACTTTTCGCTCCCTTGTTTGCCGTCTTTGTCCCCCTTCATTCTCATTTATCTTTCACTGTGTTGCATTTTTGTCTCCCTCTTGTTTCTCACATCTTTCTCGGATATTTTTTATTGTATTCTCACATATTTTTCTTTGAATTTAATATTTTTTTCATTTGTACTTTCTCTCTATTCGGGAATCTCAGTTCTCTCTCTATCTGGCTCTATATTCCAATTTCTTTCTTCTTTTTATTATTTTTTCTCTCTCTCACACATTTGTTTTTAATCTATTTATTATTTCTCTCTTATATTTAAAATAATTCTATTTCTATTTGAATTTACTAATTATTTTCTGCATCCAATCTCCTCACTATATTGTAATAAGCCCCCTCCCCCCCGCTTCCACTTCCTTCCCCTTCCCTACTCCCACTCATCCACCTGCAGCTCTAACACAGGCAGCCCTCTATTGGAAGCACCGGAGTTAAATGGGGGGGCCGGCGCAGCCCAGCACTACATCAACGGTGGGCATGTTCATCAGCCCGCGCCTATTACCCCGCGTAGTGCCACAGACAGGGACCGTTGGGTGGACGAGGTATTCAGCCCGGTGCATGGAGCTGGCTCCTCCCACCTAGGGGCCTTGGCACTCGGCGATGTCCACGGGCTGGGTGATGGAGGACAGCAGGCGGGGGGCAAGGTAGGTGGGGACACTATACTCACCTGTCGACAGCCCTTTACATTTGTAGATTATTATCCACAAATTTGGACCATTTTAGAATTTTTCCGATTTATACTATACTACATTATTTCCACTTCTTAAATGAAATTTATTATTATAATTGTTAGATTTACATTAATATTAGTTTCTTAAATTTCAAATGATGTGATCAAAATCAATGTGGAAACATTTATATAAATTAGTGAAAATTGTAAATGCAATCAACCTGCATGTTTCATTATAGTATTATTTTACATTAATCAGCTATAAATATGTATTTTTAATTATTAAAAAAAATCATTAATAATTTTCGACGTCCATCTATAGTTTTAGGACATTGCCTTGTATGGGATTTGTGTTGGCTTGTTGTCTTCTCAGCTGAGTCTACCCTATGTAGTTAATTATGTGCTTTATATAATTTATTACATTTAAAAAATATAATAAAAATGCAATATAAGGTTTTCATATGGCAATATATAAAGTCTAATTAAAATTGTGATAGATGGAACAATATATAAACCGTTAATAAATAAAAGAAGTTAAACATTCGCTGTCGAAAGTATCAATTAATAACCAATCAATAATTGACAGTCTAATGTATCAATAATTAATTTACAGTTCAAATGATCAATTAATAACCTTAATAATTGATTTTTAAGTATCAAAGTATCATTTCTGCCCCAATTGCAGGGCGTGGGTCCCCTCGGTAACAATGCAAACTCCAGCGGCAGGAACTACATGGACATTCAGCGACTGCAGCGTGAGATGGACACCGCCCAGCTGGAGAACACTTATCTGATGAAGCGGCTGGAGAACGAGAAGTTACGCAACCAGCTTGAGGAGACTTGCCATAGGCAGGACAATGGGGAGCCGATGACTCACCCGTGAGTGGGATGATGTTTAGGAGGAGGATTCATGTGTGCCGAGTTGTGTGTATGTTATTTAACGTTATAGATTCAATTGATAAATTAAACGGTGGTCCGTTAGAATCTGGGATTTTTAAAGGAATAGGGGCTTCCTTTGAGCTCTGAAGAGACCCCCTCTAAGGTGCCCCCCACCACTGCTTTATGTTATTTTAATAGAAAGTTAAGATTAAAATATAACTTAAAACAAAATAGGAGCGCATTGACGTAAGACATAATCTGAGGTGGAATGTTAGCTAGCACCCCTTCATTCCACCGCAGCCTTGTACAGGCATCTGCGAATGTTTACTACTACATTTTATTCTTGATATCATAACGGTTTTTATTCATTAGCAATAGGCAATGGAGTCTTGTTTCTGTTTTTTTTAGAATGTAAAGATATCGGCTTTGCGATACAATCTGATTCTAATTAGACTATCTCTCTTGTATTTTTCGATATTGTACAAACACAAGTTGAGAAGATAAAACGTTATGCTAGTCACTAGAATGGGGTGAAAATATCCTATTAGCAATTGTCCGTAGAGAAAATTACCGATGAGCAATTTCATTCAATTTAATCCAAATGATATGTTACTTGATAGTAAAACATTCACATATTATATTTACTCAAAAAAATTCTAAAGGTTTGTTGAACATTTAAATATTGACCTATACTTATTTACATTAATTGACCTACTTATTTACATAAATTGACCTACTTATGTACACCAATTGAACTACTTATTTACATCAATTGAACTACTTATTTACATCAATTGACCTACTTATTTACATCAATTGACCTACTTATTTACATCAATTAACTTACTTATTTACATCAATTGACCTACTTATTTACATCAATTGACCTACTTATTTCAGAAGACAGTCAACATCAATGCATGGAGGTACGCCTGCTGCCTTCTTTCCAACATCAGTACAGCCCAGGTAATATATATTTATTATACCTTGGTCAATTGATAATTACCTTAGGCTAGCTAGACAATAGGACTAATCTTTTTTTATAACATAGGGAAAGTTGAACATTTACATAAATATATTTTGAGGTATTCGCGTGAAACTTGGGAATTTGCATTATTTTGTTTTATGTGTAAAAATTGGAGAGAATGGGAGAATGGCATTAATAAAATTAATATTTCATAACATTATATTCGAAAAATTTTGAATTAAGGAATTTGAAATTTAAACTATACTGAGTGAAAGATGTCCAAATTATATTTTAGTCATGAAAACTATTCAGTGTAAATGCTCAAAGGAATGTACTACATTTAATTATTAAGTAATTAATAAATTGATCGAATCTTCATTTGACCTATTTAATATTTAACAAATTGTTGAAATGAAATTAGCTTTTATCAAAGTGTTTATAGTCCCGTCGAGTCAGTCTTTTAGACATTTTCTTATGTGTGTCAAAGTTATAAACACTATAACTTACTAACTGTGTTACTACTGCAAGTAGTGTGATATATTTTTACGTATTTCTCATTATATTCTACAATGACATCGTCTAAACTCTGCCTAATCCTATCCTCCACTCCGTCCTGTCTTTACTGTGCCGTGCCACAACAGGGAGGAGAAGTCACAATCACTGGAGACAGTGTTCCGGTCAGACTCCCACAGGGACCGGGCCAAAACAGTCCGTGTCAACAGTGTCAAGTGGCCGCCGTACCCGGCTGAGCGGGATAAAACCATTGAGCTGCCACCGGGCCGTTTGGTGGGCGGCAACAAGCAACCGCCTGTAAGACATACCGCATTCAGAGTGTAACCGATGTCACCATGTGCGAAACGTATAAGAAACCGATAAAAAACATATTTGACCTACATCTCGCGCCTTTTAACTAGTTTTAAAGATTTTGAAGTATTGAACTAACTGTATTTGAACTATCTGTATTATCAGTGTTGAGCTTGTTTACAATATAATACAATATGCTGCATATTTAAGCTGGTTTATTTAATTAAACTGGTTTTATTTATATATATTGACACTAGATTTAAATTAGTTAGTGACATTTGTTGATCAATTTAATATTTTTGTAACTTGATAGGCTATAACTAACAAACAAATTTAAATAGAAAATTAAACTGTGTTTTTCATTTTCTATGTTTTCTATGTTTTTAGTGATTTTAGAACAAATGAGCTTACTACAAAATGTATTGTTATATTCGTTAAAAAACCTGAAGCAATATTATTTATCAAAATATTTACTGACAATTTACTAAACTATATCTTCTAGATGTCTTACTTCTATAGTATAAAAAAGGATATAGTTTTTATATTTGTTAATTATAATAAATATAATATATATAAATAAAAGTTTATCTTTAAGTTACCCAATTTATTTTACAGGATGACCAATGTAGGCCTACGTAATTCACCAACATCATTCAGTGATTTCATAATTAAAATTTTAAAATTTTTGAAACTTCCTCGTTCAACAGTCTAGTTCATTCACGCTATAACTGGTGATAAAACTGAACTATTTTCGACAAAGCAATGTTGTACATTGTGGTTGTAATTTTGAAAAAATAAAATTGGGCTTTTTCTGGGGATTTAATATAATTTTAATTCTCAATAATACATAAGTCAGTAAGTAGTCTTACTTTAACCATATATTTAAATATTTTGATTTTACCCAGAAACAAAATCTAGATAATCTATTAAGTTTCTGGTTTGTCTTGAATCAAACTAAGCATTATATGTTTGTAAATCATTGTGTGGACTACAGAAAAGTCTACCTGTTTTATATATATAATATGTATCACTACTTTAAAAGAAAAGCAACATATTAATAATTAATTAAATTAACATTTTAAATATCTAAGGTAAACTATAACAGATTTTATCGTGTCTCACAACCATTACCGTGGCATATGTCAATTTATTAACTATTAAATTGGCATAATTTTCCTCACTACTGATTTAAATGCAAATTGAACAAATAGCCAAATCTTCTCTACCGCAGACATAGCAAGAGCACATTGGGTAGCATATTATGATATTCACAGCATGTCATGTAATGTCCAATAGGATCTGGCATGTACAAGAGATGCTTTGACCAATTTTTGGCCAATTTTGTATCAATCATACTTCTTACTGTATTGTTATTCATTTTCTTTATACATAATTATAGTAACAAACCCATTCTCTCACCCTCTCCAGCCAGTGGCAATGAAGCCGAAGTCGCGCGCCCCCCCAATCCCATCGCGCCAGGATCCTGGCTCCCCCGCAGACAACGGCTACCCCAGCAACAGCAGTCCTCCGGCAGCCCCCGCCACCTCCCCCCCACACTACCACGATCAGCAGAAGCATATGAAGCGGCTACCCAGCAAGTCTCAGCTGCGGGCCCAGGAGGTGCCGCGAGTGGACATCGCCAGCAGGGCGCGTCGACTGGAGATAAACCTGGACATTGGGTCGGGGTCGGAGACTCCGGCTCCTGCGCCCAAGCGAGCGTTCAAGAAGAAGAGTGAGTTGTGTGTTTGGGCGGATCTGTTGCTCTAGTTATGTTTGTTGGGCGGCTGTTTATTTTCTATCGTGGTTGCATTTCCTGTTTTCACTATTGTTATAGGAATCGTAGAAATGCAAGCCTGTAATTGCTTCTAAAATTAATAAAATGCTAAAAAAATTAACCAAAGGCAAAAAATGCTAACATTTCCCTAAAAAAATAGTAAAAATGAAAATTTTTAAAAAATTGGTAAATTCAACTTTTTTGAATTTTTTAATTCCTGCCATTTTGCATAAAATAAGACATTCTTAAATTAAAATACATAGAAATTATTTTGAATATCATATAGTAATCTTATACTTTTTGTTCTACACTTTTTTAATGCATTTCAGCACTTACAATTTGTAATTATAGTTCAGACTTCATATAATGAATTCAATATTTGTCATCTGCTGTCTGACAATGCAGATTGTGATCATTTATTAGTGTCAAAATTATAATAACCACAGTTAAAAATAACTATGTTAAAAACCGATTTTTGCATTTATTTTCTCAAACAATGACAGTCTACCTTATGGAATTCACTCATAACTTTATAAATAATAACTTGAAAAATAGATGTAGGCCTATGTCTACTGAGGAAGGAAAGTTAATTATTCGAATATAAATCACAATAATGTATTGTAATATACTTTTTTTTAAATATAACCAAATAATCCTAAAACGACTTTTTAAAAGCAATAATCACAGACCTGGAAGTGTAGAAAAATCTTGAAATTCTAAAATGATATTTTGGGTATTAGAAAAATCAAATAATATTGAAATGTGTTGTAAAAGTGTTGAACAAATTTTGGAGCATATTGTTAAATGTTTCGTACTTTAGTTTTTGCTATTTTTATTGTTTAGCCAGTACATATATTATATCAACCTACTACTTTGGAGTCTTGAATAACGCTTATTTTCTTATTTGTTATTTTTTAAATTTAATTTCTATTATTAAATTTTATACATTTGGACTATAATAAAAAAATAATAGAATCATTATAAAAATGTGTCAATCAAATTTTCTTTAAAACAGCTACCGAGTACTTCATGCTAACACATCTAACATCTGAAGATCATGGTTGATTATGCCACGCACTCTCTCTCTCTCTCTGGAAGTAGACGTGGGGGAAGTGAGGGGCTTATGTCTGCCGTATGAACCCACAATTTCTTTATCACTGTCTAAATCTCATCACCTGTCACTCCCTCTCTTTTCCGTTTACAGCTCAAGCCCCCCCAACACCCCCAGCCCCCATCACTCCCAAGACTCCAGGAACCCTTCCCCCGCGCAAGCCCCCCCTGCCACCCTACACGGGGTCATACGAGTTCCCTGAATCCCCACCGCATATGGCAGGTTCCCCACATTACCATGAAAGCAAAAGGTGAGGAAATACCATATTTTCTGTAAATTCAACAAATGGTCCCGATTCCCGTTGCATATAAAACTCCCTGATAAAAGTAAGAACAGATATGAGATGAAGCCTGTAATTCTATTAATTTATTAACATGAATTTAATTTGTTCTTTCTATCATGCCATTAACGTCTTTGAAGAGGAGTTTATCCTCGAAATATGACAATTATTTATTGGATATTTTGCTAAATGTATGTGACACTATCGGTTTTATAATATAATTTAATCGATTTATTAATTTCGTTAAAGGGTGTAATCAATAGGATCATTTTCTTTCGTCGCATTTGTTTAATTTGTTAAAACACGGGAAAAATAATTTTATGTTTTGTATAATTTTCTAAATTTTGACCATTTTTTTTAGTGATTCGTCTGCATTAACGTCAAAGACATTGCCCCTTTTTTTAAAAAAAACTGGTGTTTTTAATTGTTGCGTTTTATTTTCTGCTATAGTTTGTTTGATCAAAAATTTATTTCATATAAAATTATCATACTATTCGATATGTTGTAGCGTAGATAAATGATATTGTATGTTTTAAATATAACTAATACTTAAAACTATTTTTTTAAATATTAATAATAAATAAAAAAGTAACTAGTGTACTTATTAAATTATGTATTTTATTATTAATTACATCATGATAATATTTCATAACGCCTATAATCGTTTAATGGAAACTAGTTAGAGAAAATTTCAATGACTCAGTTCAGTCAATTACTCATTGAAAATTATTGAACTAGCAGAAATGAAATGAAGTTGAAACTACTATATTCATGGTTATAACATAATAGTATAACTAAATTGAGTAACATAATTTGTAACAACGAATTAACATTGATCACTTGTCACTTTCATTTTTAATATTAATAATGAAAGGAATGTGTTATATTTTACTAATCTAAAATTATCTAAAAATTAAACAGCTACAAAATAAAAATTACATCTTATTTAAATTCTAAAAAAATAAAACAACATTTTCTGATCAAGTTCTTGAGATTCACGAAACATTAATAAGGGAGGGATGACTAGAAATTAGATTGAAAAATAGATTTGTAATTCACCAAAAGGTGTTAATAGGAATTTTTTTACATTTCTAAGAATTAATTAAACAACCGTGCGTTTAGTCTTTATAGTAATATAAAATGATCTTAAAATCAATCAATTGTGTTACCATGACAGTGCGGCGTCCCCTACTCACGTCGGCAAGAAGCGTCACCAATACACGGTGGCCGAGCTGAATCAACAGCTGACCAAGAAGACCGAGATGCACGTCATGGACCCCAGTGCGCCTTACTTTAAGTACTCGAAGGTGGCTTGGCGGACTATCATCCGCAAGGAGGTGTGTACTTGTGTGTTTACGATTGATTGAAGATAGAATCTTACAAGATATCATAGAATCTTACAAGATATTATAGAATCTTACAAGATATTATAGAATCTTACAAGATATTATAGAATCTTACAAGATATTATAGAATCTTACAAGAT
>JAUZND010032559.1:0-22617 GCA_034780555.1 Coelogynopora nodosa
GGGGGGTGGAGTGGAAACCGGGTAATAAATTCCTCTGAGTCTAAACAACATATTTCCATTTCATCTATTATTTAAAACAAGGCCATATAGTAATTCTTAAAAAATAAACTAAAAGTCGCATCAAATTTATTCGGATTGCATTGTATCGTTTTAACTCGTTGACCATATCCCGCGTGTATTTAGGACGTAACCACTTATTTAGGACGTAACAACGTGTTTAGGACGTAACAACGTATTTAGGATGTAACAACGTATTTAGGACGTAATAACGTATTTAGGACGTAACAGTTACCTTTAGAATGGCATAATTTGTCTATACAGTGATTTTCATCTAATAAATAGTTTATAAACTGATTGTTTTTTTATATATATGTTAAAAAGAGATATGACTATTAACATAATGTAACTATTGTTAGAAATAAAAATAATTCGCGATCATACGACAAAAAAGAGGAATTTGTTATATATAAATTGCAATTTTTAGAGACGCAATTTGAAAATTTAAATATTACATTTTGTTTAAAATGTAGGTTAATATTTTTTAATAATAATTTACAAATGTACGCACTTGCGATTTGTAACGTTGACTAACGCTGACATTCAATTCTAAACTTATTTGATGATCAAAATAAACTTACAGAAGGTATAGAGTAGTATATTAAACAGTTGTTGAGCTTATGTGCAAATTAATTAAATTTATGTTATAGCTCAATCAATTAAATCTTTAGCATTATCATAATATCGATAAGGAATATTTAACTAAAATATCGGAATTTATAAATTGAACTTTTTCATTTAAAATGTAGAGTTTCGACTGGCAAATAACTTTGATTCGGATTATCTCCTACCTCCATATTTTTTCTTTTGGTTGAAATGTGCGACGTATTATATATAGTTAGTTATTACATATTTATAAAAATCATAACATAATATATTAAAGATTGGTTTGCGATTATAGAAACCTATTAATGTTGTAAATTAAAATGTTTAATTTAATTACGCGGTACTGTTACAATTTTAAAACAACCAATTTGCTTATCTAATGTAATTTTCAATACATCTTACAAATTTACATTGAAATACATATGTTTAGCTTTATTTATTATGTTTAGTTCATTTGAGTGCAAACATGACTTATAAAACCAAGAATCTCATATTCATGTGACATTAAACTAAAGGCATAAAGTTTATACTAATTATAAATTATATTTAACGACAAGAGTGCCTAAATATGTATATATACTATATATATTATACAATAATACTACAATACAATAATACTATATGACTATAATAATACTATCACACGTATCCGATAATTAATTATAAAAAAGGAAAGAATATATTTCGCAAAGTTTTTGATTGAAAGAAAATAGAGTGGACGTTTCGATAACTAGTACTAGTTAGCTTCTTCAGCACTCACACAATAAAGTATATTTTACAGTTTACATGAAAGTTTATATATACATATATGTATATATATCAATGTTACATAGGTGTTACGTAACACAACAACGACAGGTAAACGTAGTAGCTCAAAGTAGAAATGCAAAGAATTATAGATTAGAGAAAATAAGGCTACCTAAGAGTTTTAAAAAGGGACTCTATGGCAAATGATCTTGAACATACACCTATAATTTCATGCTATGTAATGAAATAGTATTAGACTATACTATTCTATAGTATAAATTACTAAATGTTCTCCCAAACAACTAAGACGCCATTAAATATAGAACAAATTATTCAAATATTTAATTTTAGTTATAAATGTTTCATAACAATTAGTTACTTGTTTATTATTGTTAAGTGATTATGGTTTTTATATTGGTTTCGATTCAGCTTATTCGGATGAAAGGTCTAAATATATGCTTTGATTAATTGAAATCCTTATAAATATATTGAAATATAACTTTTGATATTATTTAATGTAACAATTATTTTACTTCAATCAATATTAGATCTAGAAAAAGTGTATCAAGTAAACTATTAAATCTAGTCAACAGTATATCCAGTGAACTACAAAATCTAGTCAACAGTATATCCAGTGAACTACACAATCTAGTCAACAGTATATCCAGTGAACTACAAAATGTAGTATCCAGAGCATAATTTTGGTGAACTAATTTTTAAAACATTAAAATGCAAAAAAAAATACTTTAGTATAGATTAACTAATTCAATAGATACAATAACTAACAAATCATTTAATAATAAATCACTTCATGGTGACACATCATTTGAAAATAAATACCTTCTTGAAAGTTATCAATGTCAACATTATATCTTTATTAATGTACAAAATGAGAAACATACTTTCATACAAAATTACAATAGCCTGTACAAATTAAGTTTGCCAAAAGAAGAGATGAGAGTGTTGGTTAAATTTTGACCACTGGGATTATTTAGTAAACTCTATATATATATATATTCATTGTTATCGTCATGAATTTTTTACAACATGTTCTCTAAGATGGCTCATACAAATGAAATTAATTAGATAATTAGATTCAAAAGATTAATAGACCCAAATGTTTGATCCAAGTGTTTTAAGGATATACGTTGGCATTGGCATTGACAATTAAAATTTGATTTCAACACGCGTTTTTATTTTTCAAAACTACATTGTGAAATTAAACCACGAATAGCTTTTTTTCTCTACTATTGTTACATTTGTTCCAGTTAAATTAATTTAATCTTTTGATAATACTGATTTAAACAACATTGGCAAGTCTTTTTCTAACATTTACAAACATATATACAAGTACAACTCAATTGAATGCGTGCATTGCAATTATAGAAAATGACAGTTTGTTGAAGCATAAACAATGGAATATAAAAATAAAAAGTCAATTATCTTTCCTGAATGATGAGCACTGAAAATAATGATATGACCGCCTTGTAGAAACAATGATATTAGGGATGGAGTTCATAGGGCGGTGGATCTTCGCTAATAATATCATTATAACTTGGCAGTTCATGTATAGTTTCCAGGTTCACAATCGACGAGTCTACACGATACCTCGGTGGTGGGGAAGCATTGAGACCCGTGCTCCATGGCAGGGTTTCTCCCCCGTGGTTCATCTGAGCCAAATCCGGCCTCCCAAATTGTCCAAACCTTCCGAATCGGCCAGTTAGTCCTCGTCTTCGTCGAGAAATAAAGAAGGCGATTAGAAAGATAATAAGAAATGCAAAAGCAAACGCCCCTATTACCGTGAAGGTGGATTGTAGATCTGTAAAACGAGATTCGACATCTAGGTTAGTAGAGGTTGTATTCAGGGCATCCTTTTTATTCGCCGCCCTGGGAAATCTTCTTGCAAGTGGGGTGTCACCGCACCCACCGATGAAAACACGACGTTGCTGCAACTGTTGAACAACACACAACTTTTTCTGTCGATTATGGCTGACTAGGAGACAATCCCGAGTTGAGTCGCTAGTCCGCACACTCCTCGCATTACACCGTTGACGCCGGCACTCTGATTCAGAGGTAGCGATGATACACGCACGCTGACGAGTTCTCCTCGAATGGCAACTATGATTACTGCTGGTTTGATTGAAGAAGAGGTGTTTCATGTCAGGGATGCAGGCGTAGTCAAGGTTGCCTGGTTTGGTCCATTGGGTCCACTCCGTCCAACTGGATAATCTCTGCTGGGGACGAACATTGCCCTTGATAGCCGACATTTGTAGAGATATTATAAAGCCATAAAAAGTGACCAACTGTGTACTACCCGTCATTTACTGACCACTTTAATATGGTACCGTCAAAAGGAACTCACCGCTGACTTATAGTGAGTTGGCTATATGGTGTAATTACTGTCACTGTATACTGTAACAATAGTCGACACCCCAGTCAAGCGTATCTTCAGCTAATGCCATAGGCTGTCCGTCAATTCACAACAAGACGTACAATAATTGTGTGTTTATATATTCAACAAAATGCTACTGGTACATATGCGTAATGGTTTTGCTAAACTATATTTATTTTGGATATCCTTATAGTTTCACCACTATCTGCTAATATATATAAAACATTTCATTACATGTCCCTTATTACTATCAAGCTCTTCTTTTTAGCCAACATTTATTACTGAATACAATAAAATATATTTTGACTAATAATCTCCAATTTTCGCCTGTAGTTGAAACGGTGGTTGGCTGATTTAATATAACCTTTCATTAACACATATTATACATGGGCAAAATTACAATAACTATGCGTAATAGATTTCGAATAGACTCTGGTGAAAACATCATTTTTATGTAACAAAAGTTTGCAAACAAACAGAAGAAAGAGTAAATTACAATACATTGTTAAAATCAATTCGTATAGTGAATTCTTTTCTTTTTTAAAATGTTTATGCCTATTCACTTTTGTGTTTTTTTAGCTTTTCTTCTGTAGAATTAGTAATAAAGGTATACAGTAAAGGTAGGAGGGTACTGAGATAGGTCTATTAAAATATATAGTAAACATATTTTATAGTGAGTGTAATCGATATTGTGCGAAACATTGATAAATCGTCTTAGTTATATATATATATATAGATACGTCATAGATACGTCATAGATAGTGTACGTCTAATAAAATTAAAAGTAGATAAGTCAGGAAATATTTAAAATTATAGATCCATAAATGGAGACATATAACAAGAATACTGTTGATCGATAATTATATATTGAAATTGCTTTTGAAGCTCCTTGTAAAGAACGAGAACAAAAACGAAGGATGACAAATACACAAAATACATATCTTTAAATAATTAATACATATACAATTATACAATAATAATACAAATAAGAAGATTAAACAAAAATAATGATTCAATTTATATGCGTCAGATATAAAAAGAAACATTTAAGTGGACCACAATAAAATACAAAAATAATTATATCACATATATATAATTACATGTAATAGGCAGCATACAATGTTAATAAAAACAGAACAAACTGAGATGGCAACTCATTTCGAGACTGATATGAACTTACATTGTTTTGATTACACTGCGTGTTAAGTAAAGTTGCTGGAATTATAAAATAAGAATATGAATACGTAATGTGGACACGATTCTACATTGTATGAAATTATTGATTGAAATATAATGTTTCATACCCTACTATTGAAATACGGTATTGTTCTATGTACGTAAAGAACATGCATTGATAAGTGCATAGTTTTAATGTGATTGAGTAAGTTTTAATGTGTTTGAGAGAGTTTTAATGTGTTTGTGAGAATTTTAATGTGATTGAAAGAGTTATAATGTGATTGATAAAGTTTTAATGTGTTTGTGAGATTTTTAATGTGATTGGGACAGTTTTAATGTGATTGAGACAGTTTTAATATGTTTTGGAGAGTTTAAAATGCGATTGAAAGAGTTTTAATGTGATTGAGACAGTTTTAATATGTTTTGGAGAGTTTAAAATGCGATTGAGACAGTTTTAATATGTTTTGGAGAGTTTAAAATGCGATTGAAAGAGTTATAATGTGATTGAGAAAGATTTAATGTGTTTGGGAGAGTTTTAATGTGTTTGGGAGAATTTTAATGTGATTGAGACAGTTTTAATGTGAATGAGACTGGTTTAATGTGATTGGGACAGATGATTTCACATATTTTACTTGAAGTACAAAACTGTCCACACTGAATTATTTCTTTATTAATCTAGTATCAAAGAAACAGTAAAATATATAATAAATGTATTGAAATATTATTGCATATCACGATAATTACGTTCCTTTTCGTCTTTAATTAAGATTATATCGCATAGAATAAATTTTGATAAATTGTTGAGTTAATGGTTTCATACAATGAATTTTGTTATTATTTAAAAAAAACATCAGTTTATATGAAAAGGTTGCTATTAATAATATAAATTTGATATAAAATTGTAATAAAATCGTACAATTTCTTCCATTATCGGAAAATTATCCACCTACCTACATTTTCCTATTTTTATTGTACTGGAGCTATTAAAAACTGGTATCCGCTCATTTTATAACCTTTTCTCTTCGCTGAACATTAAAATAAATGATTAAAAACAGGTTTTTCATTTTCATAGACCAGTCAGTCTATTTATTGAGTATTTATTTTACCATGACGATATAACACAATTGGTTTAATTAAAAAAAAGTTATTTTGACACTGTGTCATAGAGTTTCAAGATGACTTATATGAAATATGAAATATGTAATACATATATATATATATACCAGTACAATTGTGTCGGATAAGATATGTAGCTAGTAACATTGGGCTACATACTATATATACAGTATCATGTTTCGACTACAATATATATAATCAACTTTTTGAAACATTAATAATTTTAATTTCGGGGACATTCATCTTATGGCTGTATGAAGCTTTATTTCTATCTCTCATCAAAATAGAAGAAACATAAAAGTGACGCAATTTTTGTTAAGATAACCGTGTTAAAATAAACACTTTCGATGTCAAGAATATCCAAGTATAAACGAAACCCTAATCTTAAGGCACTTTAATTAATATTCATTGAGAACGCACTGCTTGGATGACAGAATGACTGTGCAACTACTTATTTTACGTAGTTTGGCATTAATCGATATACTTTCAGAACTACGTCATCGGTTGAAATTGTGGCGACTGCCCTGATCGATATACTTGCAGAACAACGTCATCGGTTGAAATTGTGGCGACTGCCCTAATTAACCATCGATGCCGTTTATATTACATAGGTAATACATAACTATGATATACTATTATACATTGATAAAATGTACATGTGCAGTCAATCAGGCCTCCCCCTCTATGCTATGCAATCACAATTAAAATAAATGGAACTATTTCTGGTTGACTAAAATATCGGAAATAGTGTATTGGAGCAAAGTGCATAGAGTAGGCTACAGGTGTTACTATTTATCTACTTACTAAGAGAATACACTTCTCGGTATATTTTCTAAATGTTTCTTTCATTATTTGGAAGAAAACTGTTCATTAAAATGTATGAAAAGTTAGATACTGCTTAAAATTTGGATGTGATTTAAATCCGGAGGAAATTGAACCTATTTGAACGGATTTTAATATTTTAATAATTTGTTTTATTATAACATGGATTCAATAATAAAATTAAGAAGACCTCCCCGTTTCTGTGACTCCCCCGAGCAAGTTGTTCTATTAATACAACAGCTAGAAAAAAAAAAGTTAACTGGAAATTGTCAGAAGCAGTGGCGGAAACTTAGCAAAATATCTGATTATAACACAATTGATTTAAAATACTATCAAAATACTATGGCTATTTCAAAATAGTATGTTCGAGTAATTTTATTATTGGTTGATTTAAGAAAATGACATCAGTAAATTGATCAGTAAAATTTAAAGTTTGTTATTTAAAAAAAGGCTTTGATTTACCAATAAATAGCAATTGAGTTAAAATTAAATCATTTTTTATATAATACTTTGAAGTAACCTTTAGAAGCACCTATTGATGCTAAAATGATTCAGTTCGGACAAGCAGTGCGACAGATATATTTTTACTAAAAATTATCAGAAAATGTGGTGAAAATGAAAGTGAAACATGATTTATTCCGCAAAGCATGCGGAAATGACGAACCATCCCCTCCTGGGAAATTGGTCTATTCTATGAATACAGTTAAAAAGAATTGACCTATTCTATTTGAGTAAAGATCAGAAAAAATCAATTTAAAACTGTAAAAAAATACTTATCGAGTCTTCAGTATAACAATCTATGCATACTTAATTTCACTGAGTTTCATTTCGATGGTACGGCGGCGCCGTGGCTCCTACGGAATGGACAACCGGTGCTGCTGTGGATTGTTGTTGCCCGGCTGCAACAGGGGGCGGCTCGTAGTCACCCGTCTTGACAACCGAGTCGTAGCTAGGTGGCGCCACTTCATCGGCTAGAAAGTGGGGCGGCATGGGTAGCGGTGGAGGCAGAGCCCCGTAGGCGGGCGGTGGCGGCAGCCAGTTGACAAAGTAACCGGGCTGATTGGGCTCCGCCCGCAGGGCTGCCGTGTTGCCGTAGCCGGGGTAGTGAACTCCCGGCTGAGCCACGGTTACCGAGGGTATCACCGGCGGCCGAACGACTTGCTGCTGTTGTTGGGCCGTCTGCCGGCGACGCACCATTCTCATGAACAACATGCGACGAATTGTCACACTGATGATAATGGCCATAGTGGCCAAGACTGTGGAGATGACTATAAGAGTGCCATAGGAAGACCAGAAACTGTCCCTGCACTGAGAGGTCACTGTGTCAGTCGTGTTGTGGTAGTGGCTGGAACAGCCGTCATTCAGGTAGTTTGCCTTCCAACTTGCGACGCAGCGACGATATTTGACCCGCCTCTTTGGACAACTGTTGCTCCACTTCGACCAGTCGCCCCACTCGCTCCATCCTTCTTTTGGGGGACAGTTATTCGATGGACAATTTGTTATTGATGCAGATCTGTAGCGATTATCGGAACGAGAGCACCCGCTTTTAGGGATGTATAACCCTCTTGTGCAGATGCGTCTGAAGGCCTTTTGACAAGTGCAACTTGTGGTCCATTGACATGTTGGCAGAGAAGACCATGGAGACCATTCATAACATGCTGACGTCATCGAAATCAAACTGGTCACGATAAGTAGTAATTGGTCTGTTTTTATTTTCATTGCTTGGCTTTATTGTGATCACTTTTTTTCTTCGATGGCGTTAATTGGTGAGTAGTCTGTAATATGAAATATTGTATAAAATAACATTACTATTTGCTGAAAAGAACAATAATGTTTATCATACATTAGTCACCCAATCAATTAATCGTTATATACATTTTAGATGGTATAATACGTATTTTCAATGATAGTCTCATGGTTTTATTCATAAGCTATCATTAGTTAACTTATAAATTAACTGCATTTTTCATGTGAGGCTAAATTGATAAACAAAAATGATCAACTAATTGGTATTCAACATATTTATTATGCATACTATTTTACAATGGTGAATTTATGTGCAAGATGCTAGACAAAATATCCAGGATTTTTTAAAGATATTTTGTTGTTTAGTTCTTGAGATCTACTTACATTTTTAAGTCACATGGACACATGTTATATTAGTAATGCTATAGTGCCATTTAATTTTCAATAAGAATTTAAGTTATCAATAGTTTACAATTTACTGAAAAGTACCATCCCTAATTCAATTCCTTAGTACGACTATGTCGGTTATGATCGGAGCGCATTTTATGCATATTTCCTTGTATTTTCACAGTCTGGTCACTTAATATATATATATTAATGTATTTTCATAAATGTAGATAGATATAATTAATGACATTATATAATACCTAATAAATGCGCATATTATTATCGATCATATTACGTATAATAGGGTATGTTTCAAATATTTTGTATGTTGTATGTTAACAAATATTTTCAAATGTTTATACTTATTGCATTCTCAGTATAAACTTCTTACAAAGAATGAGTATTTGAATAGCTCGCAAATTTTGTATTTTTTAATGTTTAATTATGGTTGCAAAATGTTTTTCCGGATTACGCAATGTGACTGACAATAAATGTGTCAGATAATAATCCATAATTGAGAAATATATCGGTATAATATGATACAATATTACAACGTATTTATTATGGTGGCCGAGAAAACTCCTAATAAACTTTTAATAAAAAATTTCTAATAAAAAAATGTGTTTAATGACAAATACATGCGTTTAATGACAAACACATGCGTTAATTGACAAACACATGCGTTTATTGACAAATACATGCGTTTAGTGATAAATACATGCGTTTAATGACAAACACATGCGTTTATTGACAAACACAAGCGTTTATTGACAAACACATGCGTTTATTGACAAATACATGCGTTTAGTGATAAATACATGCGTTTAGTGATAAATACATGCGTTTAATGACAAACACAAGCGTTTATTGACAAACACATGCGTTTATTGATAAACACATGCGTTTAGTGATAAATACATGCGTTTAGTGATAAATACATGCGTTTAGTGATAAATACGTTTGTTTATTTTAAAAATACTTCAGCCTCTAATTTTTAACATTTTGACGTTTATTCGATTACTAATCAGATGAGCACTTGAATCAATATTATAAAGTCAACCCTTCGTACGTGGACATGTTTTGTAGGATTTGCTACGTGGAGGGGGTATTTTACCCCCTTGTAAAAACATACTTTCTATCATCCGATTAATCTGAAAGTTGGTATACATATACCTTCTAATGACTTGTGGAGTTATTTTAATTTTTTTTAATTAGTCGATTAGTATCATTTTTATGACATGATTATGTCATAAACTCCAATTAGGAAAACTAAAGAAAAATAACCATATATGCTATATATTGACCCATATATTATGCTATAACTTTTGATCAAAGCAACCAAAGATCACAATATCTATATTCGTTAGGTATATATTTATAATTATACTACTTATATAAATAAGCTATAAGTAGTATACATGTTACTTGAATATTATTTTAAATTGCTGGTTATTTTAATATATAAATATATTATTTAAGTTATATGTATATAAATTACGATAACTTATTTTCTCTATTAATTTTGCAAGTTTTAGCTTCTAATATCATCGGCAAGTATGGAAACCCAGGGGGTATAACGTAGTTAAAAAATAACCCAATTTTTTCTGGTTTGTTAAAATATTCGAAATTATATTTATTATATATTTCAGTTCGATAAAAGTATTTTAGTCACTGAGTAAAAAAATCAGGGTCATATAATATATAGTTCAATCAAAAACTTATTTTTTTTGTAGAAAAATATCATGTCTGTTCAAATATATTTTTATAATTTAAATATTAACTTAACCGAACTATGTGATTGTATATTCAAGAAAATATTGTCTATACTTTTCATTTTTAGAGATATGTCAGAATTTGCATTTTTTACTACTTTTAGCATATTCAACTTTTAAATATTGTTTTCGTAGGACATTTTAAATAACGGATTGACAATAATAATTAGAAAATGATTAACTACAAATTTTATTGAAGTAAATTGGTGAAGAAAATTAATTTTATAGTTGAGCTATTTGAAAAATATTTTCCTATACTTCATTCTGGCGGCCATTTTGAATATGATATTGACTTTATAGACTTCCATTTATGACTTCCGTTTATAACTTCCATTTATGACTTCCATTTATGACTTCCATCTATGACTTCTATTTATGACTTCCATTTATGACTTCTATTTATGACTTCCATTTATAACTTCTATTTATGACTTCCATTTATGACTTTCATTTATGACTTCCATTTATGACTTCCATTTATGACTTCCAATTATGACTTCCATTTATGACTTCTATTTATGACTTCCATTTATGACTTTCATTTATGACTTCCATTTATGACTTTCAATTATGACTTCTATTTATGACTTTCATTTACGACTTCTATTTATGACTTCCTTTTTCGAACATAACTAATTGATATGAAATATTTAAAAGTTTTTGAAAATTTGTAAAAATGGTAGAATTAAATTAGTTAAATTTGGTCCTTACAACTTGAAACCAATTAGAGACATTCTCATGAAGGGAGGAAATGCAGGCCCTCTCATTGCAGACCTCTTTTTGCCCCGGAAAGAATTGTGTTTTATGTCGAAATTAAAAAATTCCAATCCTTCTCTTGCTCGTCAACTAT
This sequence comes from Coelogynopora nodosa, assembly GCA_034780555.1. Lineage (NCBI taxonomy): Eukaryota > Metazoa > Platyhelminthes > Proseriata > Coelogynoporidae > Coelogynopora > Coelogynopora nodosa. Next base: position 11,672 of record JAUZND010032559.1, read on the forward strand.
CTCTAAATTCCAGATACATCGATGATAATGTTACTCCCAACATTGATAATTTCGTTTCACTTTCTAAAAATATTTATCCTAAAGTTAATATTAGAACTAAGTATTTCTAATGGTTTTCAAGATACCTTTCTTGATATTGAGGTTAATATTGTTAATAGTAGATTTATTACAAGCATTTATCACAAAGCAGATGATTTTGATTTTGAATTTGTTTCTTTTCCCTTCCCAGATAGTAATATTCATCATAGTATTGTCTATACTTGTTTTTATAGTAAATCAATCTGATTTGCTAAGATTCGTGCCCTTTTCAGTGATTTCAGTTTTTCTTTACACTAAATTAATTAAACGTGGTTTTAATTATAAGATTTTAGTTAAACAACTTAATTTTTTCTGCAATAAAAATCCAAATTCAAATATTTTTGGCCACTATGCAGTTTGTTACTTATAATGGGAATACTAATGTTTATAATTTGTTTAATTCTTTTATATAATGAAGTCATTTTTTGACAAAAGAATGGAGTTTTTCAAAGAACTAGTTCTCTTTTTAACAACCTCGAGAAACAGGATGTTTATGAAGCTTTTATTTCTCTTTTCGGCTTTAATGCCACAACAGATTTACTGTTACTAGGTATGGTAGAATCTGTAAAACTGGACATTCCATCTTATATTAACCCAATATTTCTTATAAATAATGAAAAATTATCTATTTTTTGGTGTTATTTGCCACAGTGGTTCATCAATTTCAAGTGATCATTATGTTTCATAATATATCAAATACAACACTGATTGATATACATTGTAAATTAAATTTAAATACTTTTCTAAACTCACGTGAGGCCTATATGCTATTTTATAATCATGATCAGTATAATTATTGAATAAGGGAAGTGTGACGGTAGCGCGCTATCAAACCGGTTAAACACATCACTGAGGGTCCTAAGTACCGCACCTTATTAATTTTCTACTTTCGGTCCTCTACAGGCATGACTTATCAACCTCTCATTTCCTAGGCCTGTGTTATAAGTACAAGTATAACTTGGCGGAATTCCTTCATTATTCTTTCACTTTTGGTATTGGTCTACTTTTGGCTGGTTTTAAAGAGTTTTTTCTAGGAAGTTGTACTCTCGTTATTTCCAGTTTTATTAAATCCTCTCCTTTGCTTTTTGTGTATCTTTTTTGTCGGTTTTCTTTGTTATATAGATACTCTTTCTCTTGATTTATATTTTATTATTTCTGATTTATCACTTTTCTTTCTATCTGGTGAGCTGATTTTGCTTGATGGTTCCAATCAAAATTATATTAGAAAGGTGCAACCAGAACAAATAATATCTACGCATAGTCTAAATGGAATACAAGTGTTACAAATGGGAAAAATAGAATTGTTTGATCAAATTGGAGGCCCTCATATCTACGATTTTCAGTCAATTACTTTCAGCCGCAAAACTTTTCACAATATAGAAAACTTCGCCATTTAAAAACCACACATTTTTTACCGATTCAACTTCCCAAAACATGTCATTCTGTCTATAAATATATATATTGTCTTTTATTGTTATCGGAATTTCCTCAGCACTGTGGCTCCTACACGTTTTTTACGCCCGGAAAATTCCAAAAAAAAATGCTGCTATATTTAGATCCACACCAACGTATGTTACACATAGTCTTCAAAAAATATATTTATTTCCCACAATGACAAAAACGACAATAACATAAAGACAGCGAGAAGCACTTACTTGAGTCAAAACTTTCCTGCTTATTACTTGAAAAGGAAAATAAACAAACAAACAAACAGAATCAAAATGCGCACTATCACAGTTTTTAGAATTTTTAATCAAGAAATATACGAAGTTGACGCTTGTGGTGGCAATGCAGCAGAAAGGAAAACACGGAGAGAGATGCCAAGAGAACACTACTTCGCTTTTGGCACGACACAATCAATGTTGCTACTTGCTCTAATCTTCGATAGGTTGAGAACACAGCAATGCTATGCTATATAAATTTGCTAAACAGATACCAACAGGTTGTCATGGTAAATTTAGGAGAGCATATTGATCCGTTGTTTTCTTCCTATGTACAATATATGTGTATATACTTTGTTTTTAATGTACTGCAGTGAACTGTTTTTTTAGTAAGTGAATATTTGTCGCTTTTAACTATTACTAAAAGGATTTAGAAAGAATACAGGACGAATTATGAATAATAAATAAGTAATTTGAGTTATTCAAGATGTCTTGTCGAGAAGCTCTAAATCTAGACGCTGCAAATTGAAAAATTCTAACAATCTAACCGATGTGATTGATTTGGATCTAATAAAATACTAAATGATATGATTTTAAAATGATCTATATATTTGCTGCATTTTAAACATAATCGATTTTAATTAAATTTTATAATTGGATCGGTGATGAGGACAACATGCAATTTTTAAAAAGATATATTTATAATGTTGTGTGCTCCAGTTCAATATATATAATATGGTGATACGTGTCAATAGCATATTTAATATTGACCAGTGAAAAAAAAATCCCGTAATTTTTATTGATATACAAGTAGCATAGATGGTACGCACCAAATAACTAAGTAGATAATATGATGTCCAATTAGTAGGTAAGTTAAATATTGAACGAATCGGAAAATGTTTAATAAATTCATTTAGGATATATTTTTGTTAAATCATATATTTTGATAACCAAACTTAAATCTAAAAACAATTCGTTAATTTATTTATCCCAATTTCTGTTATGTTTATTTTTAAAACTATAAATTGATTATACATACATATATCATTTACTTATTTATAGACTTACAATGATATCATCGGAACTAGACTGTCTGTCGTCAATGGAGTGGAGGCCGGCGTACCGCTTGAGTAAAGATTTTCGGTACTCGCTGAATCAACGCTTCAGCAGAAGAAAGATACTCAATGAGTTCACGTATGGGCCTAAATGAGGACATCTGCAAGAAATAATTTATGCTTTTCTACCTTGTACGCGTAATAAAATGCAAAAATAGAATTACTTACTTTAAAGTGAAGTACTATTCGCATTCTTATTAAGGCTGCAACTAAGTATTAAAAAACAAACGCACACAAAGTAGGATAACGTTAGCGAAAGTTGTTTTCGGATAATCATCATTTATTATATTTATAAAATCTAAAAACTGATTATTTATATTTTTGTTCAGTTTTTTGAAATTGCCATGAACAAATAATGTTCAACAAATAGAGGTATTTATAATAATCTTATAAAGCGTTTATTATATAAAGGACTACGGAATGGGCTAAGCTAACGGAACATAATCATAAACATAACAAACCGGGATGTATTAAAAAAGGATGTGAATAAATAGATCAGAAATTTGACTAAAATTTGACTTTAATATTTATTAAAAAATCTATATTTAAAAAACAAAAATAACTAATTATTAACCAATAAAATTGTTGTATTTAATGAAGTTAATGATCATGAAAGAATTCAGCCGGCCATCCGTTCATGGCGAGGCAGTGGTGACCGGCAAATTAGTATTTTCGATTAAATGATGTTTATAGCAAGTTTTCTGATGAGATTAAAAACCTTTGATATAAATTTGTTGTTTTGTGAGCGGCATATATATACGGGACATGATTACAGTTGAGAACAAAGCACGATATGTAGGTTTTGGATGTCATTGAGGTTTAGAAGAGTCTTTAAAATGATTTTAATTTTCATTTAGATACTTTTTGAGGAATAAAACTGTTCGTTTTTTCTTTCTAAATAAGTAAGTAAGTGTGTTCATAATAATCATTCCACTGGATCTCAAACTTGTGTTTTGTGTTTTAATAGTTAAAAAGTATGCATATATATGTAAACTGGTTCAAAAGTTTTCCTAAATTGATGTCAGTGCGTTTCGTTGCCTATATGGTACCATCTGGTATTGGTTACATTAGGATTAAAAAAAATGTTTAAATCAATTTATTATTTCTCGAAGTCCCATCTAAATTATATTATGAGTAAGTAGGTGTCCTCAAATGAGTCATCAAGAAATGAGTCATCAAGAAAACTTATGTAAATATTGAACACTCGACAGCCGCTCTTCAAGTGACGTCAAACATTTATCTGCTACTCAGATAATGTACTACTCCGTGCAACCTCGACAACCAGGAGTGTGTTTGTTGTATATTCAACTTGATAAAGTGTTAGAAATACGTCTAACATTTTATTAAGTGGAAATTAAATTATAATAATTAAATTATAATACGTATATGTACGACTTAAAATAATTATTTGGAAAACGACTAAGATATCAAAAAAATTAAATCATTTTTTTGAAATTGAATTAAAATTCAATTAAATAAAAAATCTAAATTTAATTGAATTTTAATAAAATTTATGAATTTAATAGAATTAAATCAAATTTTTTAAATACAATGTAATTTGATCTAAAATTAGAAAATGTTGTCGCGAGTTGGTTTAAATGCATTAGTAAGCTTTCTATGGACAACAGAACAATTTATTTTCATTGACCACCACTGTGATAATTATTTTAAATTATCATTATGGAATACATATTAACACTAATTTTTAATTAAAAAAAAATTTATTTAATGCTTTCTAAATAATGAAGTTATGTCGCAAAATATTATATTTAAACTGATATTTTTCCGGTTAAATTAATGTTGTTTGTATCGGTGGATTACTATAAGTTTTCTTTCATTATCATTGATATGATTGTAGAGTAATTTATAATAAAATTAACAAATATATAAATGGAATATTTATATAACAATAGTAAAAAGAGCATATTTAATAGTAAATTAAATTTGCATATATTGTAAAAATATTTGCATATTTCCTTATATATTGAATATATGAATATACTTTATGTACATAGCAGAAAATTAATATTAACACATTTGTAAAAAAAATGAATAACAATTTATAAAACGATGCAAATATGTTTTGTATAATATTTCATATGATCTGAAAAGTTCACTGCTTCATTGTTTTAATAAACGAACTAAACATTAATTAAACATGACACAAATATAAATGTATATAAACATACAAACATACAAACATATGTATATATAAATATACACAAATTTATATAAAAATTTCTGAAAATATTATTCAAAAATGGTATAGGCACATTAATATTTTTCAACGTCAGTGATATGTATAACGATATGCAAACATATATATATATATACCTATGCATATGTAAGTTTATTTGATACATAAAAGATTTTTCCTAGATCTTTTGTTCTTGCAGGAAAGGAATAGTTCCAAGTAGCTATAAATTGTAACGGTACCACCTTTAAATTACGCCAACAACAAGGCGATAATTATGAAGACGGTATTTTGTAAACACTTTCGTAACTTGGCGGCAAATCTGTAAATCTCCATCCAGATTGCGCTTCCACTGATTGTGGTGCACTAGGCTGTACATAGCTGGGATTAAAGGGAGGTTGTGCTGCTTCCGGTGGCAGATAAACATTGATGTTGTCTGTAGGCGGCAGTGCCGAGGGTGGCACCCCGGCGTGTACAGTCGGTAAATTACCCACCACATTTGTGGTTGCCACGGTAATGTTGTCGTCCTGTTGCAGTCCCCGTCGTTGTTGATTGCGACGCTCTTGGTCTTGTTGACGGGGTGTACTGTCCTCTCGTCGTCTTGCTGCAGCTGTACGCTTCTGTCGGGTGTAACAGCAACAGCCAATTGTCGAAACAATTATAATGAACAGAAAAAGCCCGACCGCTATTAACACCCATTTACCGTATTTGTCGATGGCAAAGTCATCTAAGCAAAAAAGCCTAGAACTGTTCTTCCATTCATTATCGTATGTGATATCGGTGGCACAGTACGATTTCGGCAAAGTCCAGGATGTTCTGCACGAACGTTTCCTCCTTTTACTCTGCTGGCAGTTATTAGCAGTTTTTGCGGTAGTCCAAAAATTCCACGAAGACCATTCATGAGTGACACCGCAACCGTATGAGTTACACGTCTTATTTACACTTTTAGCGTGCACATTTTCAGTGAAGCAAGTATCAGTAGGGTTGTAGATTCCAATAAGGCAGCTGCGGTTGTATGCCCAGACGCAAGCACACGGCGAAGACCATTGGCATGAAACTTTTTTGCTCCATGAAGACCAGGAAGTACAGCTGGAGCAACCCGTTCTGATGAAGAATGGGACCAGTAAAAGGACCAGTAATGTAACAGTCTGTGGCGCTGACATCTTCCTTATAATCTCTGGAAGAAATAAGGTATTTAAATAAATGTTTTATTTTTACTTTAGGGGACACTGACAAATTTTGGAATCGATTTTTGAACAAATTGACATGGCCACTATAGTTAAAGTAACTTATATAACGAGCAGGTAAAATACGCTGACAGAATCATTTTATAATTTAAGCCTAATAAAAAATCATTCATCTGTTTTTTTGTATTTCTAAAAATTCAAAATTTGTAGCATGCATACATTTTAGTAATACCTCGTTATCCTTAAGCAATTATAACAAATGACAAAACGCATGGCGGTACGTACAAAATATGAGACAATCAAGTAATCTAATAATCAAATATAGAATGTGTAATATATATTACAGGAAAGAAGATTTAAAGACAATTCGTAAATAAAGTTATCCACGACCATGAGGTAGAAGTTGTCGACTGACTTGTACGTGATACGCTCGGCTACATTTTTCGATCGGAGCCCCTAAGTACGCTGCCCGAGAGGGCGCTCAATTTAATTTATAAAAATATTTGTCGACAGCTAGAACGAGTTTTTCGGATTGTCAATGTTTTCCACCTATTAATAAGGCTGACGTGGGTAGCCACGTGGACGTAACATCCTGAAAGGATTCATGTTCAATTTTTCGAAACGGGTGGTATTTATCATATTTTCATTTAGATTGTAATGTCACTGCGGTGGTTAAGGAAAATGTCCACTAATTGCAGGCTGACGGACAATAGCAGTTCCCTCGATGTCTCGAATCATAGTACACTACTGAGAGAACAGAATATATAAAAGTGTCCTCAATATTCCATTGTTTACATTGACAATCGCTTTCTTACCTAACAGTAGCATGTCTCACGTCTCATGAGAATACAGTATAGTATCGTATTATGCGCATATCGAAACATTCGAATGATTAGATTATCCACTTTGATTCATTCTTGATCAATTCTTCTATCAGTCGTAATAGGCTTTGGAACATGTATTCGTAGATGGTGGATTTATTGACGGCTTTAGCAAAAGCGATAAAACATGCTGTTTGTATAGCAAAAAACTCACCCGACTGTTTCTATTTTAAGATTACGAAGAGCCAGTTCTGAATAAACTGAACTCTAGATACAATTCCATTGTGTAGAGTAGTAATTGTTTATTCCATCTTTGTTCTGACAGAAGAAAGAAAATCTGGTTAATAGACGGGATTGTTAGTAGTCTTCAATCGAATTTATCTGAATGCCATGTTAAAGACAGAAGAATCACAATAGCGTTGACTATTGTCACCATGGTAATCTTCCATTGCCTGCATGCTGTCACGATAGAAACTCCTCCCATGTTTATGCAGTTCGTTTCTACTTTCTAGACTTTTTTCACACTGACAATTTTTTGGGATATATATTGATATCGACACGATGTTGGTGGTGAGGTAAATTAAAGTAGAAGTTGCTGTGATGGTGTGATGCATAGCAGTGAAAAGTATTGCAATTGGAAATGAGACCGAAAACCTGAACCGCTCCGTGAAAGTTAATGTTTGACTGTCGGTAACTCGGTTGGACTGAAGTTGACTAGACTATTGTACTAGAATTACCTCCACGAATGAATTCTTGCCTGAGAATAGGACCCTCGAATAAGAATAAAATGTTAGTTCATTAGTCTGATCTCTAGCAGAGCAGAAAGAGCTGGTACGGACGCGCGCATCTCTTTTATACTGTTCCTATCCTGTCATTGGTTGAGGCTTTATTCAATTGTGATTGGTGCAAAAATGATTATTGGGTAATTCAGAGGCGATCCTTCCCTGCTACTAACGTTAAAATAAACAATTAATTGTGTTTCAAGAAAATACATATATATTTCAAATTTAATAATTAAATATTCCGTTAAATTTCGATACATCTACTATATTGTTTTAACTCAATAAACTTGATTGGCTAAAAGTTTATCAATTTCAGCCAAGATTAAATGAAATATCGCAATAATTAATGTTATATAGATATTTATACATATATTATAACTATAAATGTGCTTCATAATAAAGTTTATTCCCGTGACACAGAACGCATGTTTATTTAATACTGATTTGTATGACATGGATAACTTAATTCCAATGTCAAATAGAAATATAATTCTAATTGATATGGCATAAGCCTTGCCTATTAAAAGCTTCTATAAATGACCCCCGTGTCAATGGATTTCTCCAATGTCCCTTTTAATAGTGTAGTGAAGGAGGTACAAATGATAAACTTCATGGACACTTAGCAGTTATCTTCAATCCTCCTTATTAAACCCCCCAGGGGACCGCTAACAATGGTGCATTAATTCGAAAAGATTTGTAATGCTAGACATTTTAACGGTGGCGAAGCCCTTGATAAACGTCTTCAAATGACTTGTAAAATAGTGTTATAGCATAGTACATTAGCTAAGCGAAGAAGATACAAACAAGTTTAAATATAAAGAAAAAACGTTATCAACTTTTCATGAATAACATATGTATTATAATTTTATAACACAAAATTTGGTGTTGTATTAAAAGGAAAACAAAATTATACTCACATACTGAACTGTTATTCTTATTGCAAAAATATAATACACGTTATCTAATTATACTGATACAAATTGAATCTTGTCAATTGTTACGCAATATAATATATATAGTAGACTGTTGTTAGGTATATGATAATTAGCATTTTCATGGATTGCCATGCTAAGAAAGTTCGGGAATGCGAACGAAACATCCGAGTACTTTCTTTTTAAAGCATTGAAATCCATTTTTTAAAATTATTCGAATATATTTCACTGTCGTATTTAGCGGACTTTCTAAATATCATTTAAGTATTACACCGGTGGTGTTATTTTGATTAAAGATTTATAAATGAATACCGATGTTTTCTATTGAAATAATGTACCCAGTTTAACGATACACAAAGTCACAGTAGACAATGAAATAAATAATAATAATTCTTGAATTCAAAACAGATAGTATTGATTATTATATATGTATAGCGACTATACGTTTAAGGCTAAAGAGACAAAAGACACATGTATACATCAGGGGCGCACCCATGCATTTTTTTGAGGGGGGGTACAATTTATTAGGGGCCCGTTTTTCTTTTGAGGGGTCCCAAGAATAATAGCATACCATTTTTTAATTTTTGCTAATTTAATAAATAATTATACATACTTAGTAAAAAGTGACCCACTTTGAAAAAAATACCTTCAGAAGCTAGGGGCCCTCCTATAACGTAGAGGGCCCTCTTAAAATTTCATGGGGGTACGTACCCCCTGTACCCCCCTCTGGGTGCGCCACTGTACATACTATATTATATTGTCTATAAAGTACTTAGTATCAGAGATTAATGTAAATTTTAACTGTATGTAGAATATAATTATAAATGTGAATTTCTATTGCGCATATTCTATGGATTATTATAGTCTATGAATATCATATTGACATTCAAAGAAAATATTCGGCTGCTTCACATCCCTAAAAGCAAAGGTTAATTATGCACATAATTATATAAATCTAATCTAATTTAATCAGTTAACTTTCAATAATTTAATTAATACATATACAATATGGTGACTCATCTTCATCTTTAAATTTTGCAGTAAGGTGATAGACAAAATACATATTACTGCGCGCGCTACTAAGTTCTATCAAACAATGTTGGTTGTGATATCTGCCTGATGAAGCATCAAGAGGAAAAACCGGAGGAATGAACAACAATTCTTCAATGTCGGCAATACAATATGTAGATAAGATATAAAATTAAACAATGGCAATTTAAGGAACATAACATGATGTATTTTTTCATGCAATGTTATAAATCATATTAATAATTAGTGTAAATATTGTATTTATTTACACTTTCTTTACTACACATTGCCTGTTAAATAATGTTACTTAATAACCACTACTTCTAAAGTGCTAATATTTACGACAATACTAGAAAAAGTTAAATAATCAATTAAAATTAGTTATAATAAATATTAGTTGTTTATTTCAGAATTATTTAAAATGTATTCGTATATCGATCACTTTTATCGACATTCTATAAAAAAAAATTCATTTGTTTTTCTCAGCTAATCTGAACATTTAAAGTCCTTCAAATTTGTCCTGTTTTTTTATTTTAACTACTTTTGCATTGCATTAACGACCTTGCAAAATAGGTTCAATTTTCTCCGTTTGTCTTCCGGATTTAAATTACAACCACCACTGTTACGGTTACAATAAAGGATAATTTTAATTACAAATTCTGATTCACTGCTTCCGCTCTATATTCCTCATTCAGTTGCTCGGGTGTACTATATCACGGCAGTTTTTGAAAACCATTCAGGAACAAAAATGTAATTTTCCCTTATTTTCATTCCTCATTCATATTCCAATTGATTATATAGTCAGTTCCGCGCTTATCAGTAACTCGAATAACTGAAAACCTCGCTTCCGTAAATATTTTAGCTGGAACGGATTTCCCCCCAGATATATATCGGGCCGATAAATTCCCTCACTTTTCCGCAAACCTCGCTATCCGCTTTCGGTCGCAATGTTTTGCTAACAAACATTAGAATTTAGACAGCCAAACATTAGAATTTAGACAGCCAAACATTAGAATTTAGACAGGCAAACATTAGAATTTAGACAACCAAACATTAGAATTTAGACAGCTAAACATTAGAATTTAGACAGCCAAACATTAGAATTTAGACAGCCAAACATTAGAATTTAGACAGCCAAACATTAGAA
>JAUZND010032570.1:0-22616 GCA_034780555.1 Coelogynopora nodosa
TATCCCACAACATGATGAATGCTTCAAAACAATATCGGGAAGAGTTGTTGAAGGCATCAGAAAATAGCCAAAAAACTTATTTTCTCCAAGTCTTAAAGAAAATCACCTATTAATGGTGGCCGCTATTAAAGCTAGAAAGAAACATCATCACAAATTATTAAAATGTCTGGCTGCTAAAAGGAAGAAATTCTAGAATTTCTTAGTGTTACTTATACTGTATATTACATATGCATATATATGAAATATAAGATACTCATATTGCATTAACATTTTAAAAATAATTTTGCAGATAGTGCAGTGGGTGGCTATGTTTCCTTATTTTTGTAAATACTGCCAAAATCATGCCTGATATATATTTTTCAGGTACAGCAAAATTTAGCAGTTTCATATGTTTTCTCCATGTAATAAGTTTGGTTTCTATCACTTGATAGTTGTTATATATTTGTATTAACTTTTGCTAAGCATGCAGTCATTATGATGGCAGAGAATTAAATGTCCTTGGCATGATAAGCATGTTTGTATTATATGAGATAGTGAAAACTAGTTTAAAATAGTGTAATTTCATTTTCAATTTTGTTTCAAATCTGTAATGGGGAGTTTCATCACAAAGGAAAATATATATTTATTTTATGCATTTAATCTTGCTTATTTGAGACAGCTTCCACTCTATCTATACTTACCTCTATTTCTTATACTGCTTGTGCTTATGTTTTTTCTATTATCAATAAAATGGTGTGGATTGGACCAGTGTAGGGGTATAGAAGGAGCCAGGTAAAAATAAAAAAAACTATTATTTTATGTTATTGTCTTACAGACCTGCCAACTATTCCAGTTTTGTTGGGACAGTCCTGGTTTGGAGCCCAGTTTTAGCTGTTCTGGTATTGAAATAAATGTCCCAGTATTTTATTATTTTAATGTTTAAACATTTTAGTGGCGATTTTCTGAAATTATAGTATATTATGAAATAATTGTGTTGTTAATAAATATTAAAAATGTAAATTAAATATATCAAATATAAACTAAAACATGCAACCATGAAGAGTTTAAAATAACCACATTGTGTTGATGATTTTGTGAAAAATTAAACATGTGTATTTCATCTTGCTTATCCTTTTCATTTTATAACATATCAATGCTTCTCTCACGATGCCCCTGTGGGGTGTTCACAATCTTCCATCACCTAGTAACTTTTTTCTTTTATCTCAAACCTACAATACATGTACAATACTTTAAATGTATGTACCTTATGCTGGGTGCTTGATCCAATTTTGTTTTAGTCGTTTTTGTTTCAGTTTCACTGTTAAATTTTCAAATAATATAAATGTCTCTTTCATAAATGCTTGGCACTGAAACCTCTGAGCCACACCATAACTGTAAGGGTGGTTTATAATTAATTATTTTGTATGAATAGTTAAAAATGCTTATTTTAAAGGTTTAAATCTATAAAATTTTGAACAGCTTGGCATAAAAACACTTGATTTAACAGAACAAATTATGATGCAATCTAAGCTTTGAAAACTGAGTATAATTGCCCTACATGCAAAATAATAGCCACTATTTGTCTTGCCACAGGGGTGTTGGATTTTGTTCTGATGAGATGTCCTGGTTTTCTACTATACTAGGTTGGCAGTTGTGGTCTTAATAATCAAATAAAAATTTTAAAGAGGGGACAATCACAGTACTGTAATAGTTGAACTAATGGGAAGCTATCCATTTAAATATGAGAAAAAAAACCTTGAAAACTGAGAAAAATAATCCTTCAAAACCCTTAAATTTTAAGCTTATGGAGGTATATGAACCCTGTATTCAGTATCAATGTCTTTGTAGGTGGTGTAGTTCTTGAAATATGTAAAAAATGGATGAATAGCTCAAAAATGTGATCATTTTGATGTATCGGATGTCTCTGCATGTATTGTAGTTATTAAGTTGAATGTGGTTCTGAATTTAGAATAAAAGTTTTGTACTTTATTTCGATTTATTCTAATATAACTGTCAGGATTAAAATAATAATAATCAAATATTAACATAATTAATATAATATTATTATTAACAATATATAAACCTACATAATACAAAATACATAATTTCAAATTATATTTTTTATTATGTATGGTTTTTCCTAAATTACATAGTAAACCTTATCTTAATTGATGTATTGTTACACAATTTAATTAACAATATTAATATCATATTACATTATTTTATAAACAAAACTATAATATACTACTTTATCATGTATAAAAATTGTAATTACTTTTTACATAAAACAACTTATTAAAAATATAGACTTTAATTAGTTTTTATTTGTGTCCTTGTTAAAGAGTTAGAATTATTATACAGAATTTATTACATTATTAATATAGTTAATTACATTACACCTATTAATAATGTATTAATTAATCATATTGTTTTTAGTATACTATTAAACCCAATATATTTGTAATTTATATAATAATAGTCTAATATAAATGTTTTTAATATAATTATATATATACCCATTTGTATTAAACATGCAAAATTATGTAATTTTTATGTCTAATTTCTCCTACTTTATGCATTGTATTCTTTTATTAATATCAATTAATTTATGTATATTTATATATTGATTAGTAAATGTATGTAATTAATAATATTAATAACATAAAAAATTGTATAAATAAAATTATTACCTCATGGTCAAATTAACTTTTTTACTTAAATTGGTTGAATTTGTTTGTTTTAATTTTACATTTGAATACATTTAAAACTTTATTTATGTGTAATACACAAAAGATTAGTTATTACCATAATATGATTATTTTATTAACTGATATTTTTTATTGAGATATTAATTTGATTATTTAGCATTTAATAATACTTATCCTTAAATTTATTATATTTTCAGTGACACATGATTAATACATTTTCAAGCAGGGTGGCCACAAATATGGGTTACATGGGAATTTTTAATGTGTGTTAAAATTTTCAAAATTGCTATAACTTTTTATTTATTATAATGATTTAAAAATTGCTAAATATTTGGACAATTAAAAATAAATTATACTTACAATTAAAAAAAACTGGCCTTCCCCCCTGCATTGGGACTTCTTTTTCTAAGCTCTTAACCATTATTTTCGAGGTTTTTTCTAATACACATGCCTGAAATGGCATACAGACCACAATAGATACCCTTTTTGGATCTCTCCATACATAACTATTTTTGTGTATCTATATAATTATAAAACACCATCCAGTTTTATCACATTTCTGATGCTATGATAGTCTATAGACATGTACCTAAAGTATGTTTTCACATTAGGAGTAATTTAAGTACCAATATTATTGTTTTACTTTTATTTTAATTATCTGGGAAAATTATTTTGGAAAAACTGTTAAAATCTTGTGCTGTCAAGTCTGACTTCTGTCAATACCCATGACGTGACTTCTCCATCATGAGCTATTCCACACTTTGTCCAACTATTTTGTTCTTGGTCCTCCTCTTCTTAATAATGCACATTCCAAGCATTATAGATTTTTCCAGACCGTAGTTGCTCATTACATGATCAAAGTAAGAAAGTTTTTGCTTCAGTGCCTTGGAACTTAATGGAAATGTTTCTCCCACTTCTTCCAGTATTGCTTTGTTGCTTCTTTTTTCTCTCATGACACACACAATTCTAATTTTTCCTTTCACATGTCCTCACAATCCAAGACTTGCACCCATACAATGTGATTGGGAAGACAAGTGCCCTTACTATTCACTTTTTTGTTTCTGATGTTATATTTTTGTCTCTATTTTCTATAGACCTAACATAGCTACTCATGCCATGATTAGATATCTTTGGATTTCTTCTTTACCATCTCCATCATTGATCCAAGAAGGTTGAAGCTCTTCACTATTTCTATTTTTTCGTTTATAATGTCTGCTATTATTCATTAACATAACTATAACAAGTATGTATCTTTTCATGAATAAAATACATGAATTGCTGCTTATAATGAGAATAAAATGGATTTTTCCTAATAAGTATTCTTTTAATTTGTACATTCACTATTATTTCCATGGGTATAGGTGTTTACAATAATGTTCCAGTTTTTGTTTTTCAATTATAAACAAATTTAATTGAAAATTTACAATTAGTAACTTGGAGTAGTATTTTCTTTCTATATTTGATCTAAGCATCGGTAAATATTACATAAAAATTGTTTATTTATTTAGGGAGCCCATTCACAAGGGAATTTAATTTTTACCCATTAATTTTTAAAACATAAGAGATTTTTGACAGTATCTCGTTTTTCAAATTCTTCCGGGGCTATTTCAACATCTGTATTAGCTAATGATGTTTTAAATAGTGAAATTCTTTGGTGTTTCTCTATTATTTCGATTGTTTTCATTATTCATTTTGATCTTGCTCAGATTTGTCTATTCTTATTAAACTCTCGTTTCCAGACAGTGGTATACTATTGTACAAGAATTACCTTTTTCATATTGTAAAGTCTCATATTATTTCAGTTTTGGATTGTATCCAATATCTGATAAAGAGCTTGTGTCTGCATTGAATTTGGGCACTGTTTTTTCTGTTTCATTTGATGAGTCTGAATAAGATTCTTCACCAAAAGAAAATGGATGTTTGTGTCACCCATTATTTCAATCTATGTTTTTAGGTTTTTACTACCAAGGCTGATGATTTGTTGCACAGTTTTAAGATGGCTGTTCTGGAATTGAATATGATTAAGTGTATTTAATTGAGCATGCATGGACCAAATGTCAATTGGTCATTTCTCAGTCTGGTTAAGAGAAATTTGATGAAAAAGATCTTAATTTAATTTACACAGGTAGCTGTGGTTTGCATATACTGAACAATACTTTAAAATTTGGAACAGAGTCAAGTAACTAGAACCTACAAGGATTGTATCATGAAATGGGTTTATTTTGTGCTCGGCAGGCTGATATATTTTTTGTGAATGCAAATGGTCTGAAAGCAACTTTACTTCTTAAGTTTTGTGGCCATAGAATGGCTAGAATACCATTCTGTTGTGGAACGCATGTTGGAAATATTGTCTAAAATTTTGAAATATGTTCAAGTGGCTAGTAATAATGATACAGTTAAAATTCATGTCAAAGAGAGTCTTTGAGGTTGTCAAAAAGAATGTGGGCGACCCTTTTGTTCTTACAAAACTTATAAATTTATTACTTTTCAATACATTTTGACAATGCTACCATTTCTGATGGAAACTATTGAAAGTTTATAAGAAAGGGTAGTCAGAGAAGTTGTATTTAATTTTGGCATTGACAATGATGACAACTATTCACTATTAAATAATCAACAGGCCATTGCTTGAAAATTGAGCTGTTGTCTGGAATTTTTTTGTTGAATTTGCGTGGGCACCATGTTATTTTATTTTCTTAAATTAGTTTGGTTTTATTAACCCTTTCCTTACAACCTACGAGCACCATACATTACAAGCAGTATTGATTATTAAGCAATTATGGATTCCTGTTTTAAACTAGATGGCTGCAGTAGTTACATCTTTAGTCTCTGAACACCCCTCATGCTCATATCTATTACTTGATTCTAAGAGGCAATTATTTACACATTACGTTGCAACTGTTTCATAGTATAATTATTTTAAAATTCGTTATGGCAACACACCCTAAATGAGTTGTAAAAACAAAAGTTACTACTTCTGTTAATAATATTACTATTGACCTTTTTGATTCAGATTAAGACATAAATGCTCTTGGTAGTGAAATAGACACTGACTCTAATTCTAGTGAAACATCTGAATCCACCATTGATAAACTTGTAGAGACGCCTCCAATATTAAACAATGGTGTGATACAAATCTATTGAATTATCCAAGGCAATCTCATAATAATCATCCAGTTTATCCTTTTGATAGTGGCTGGGAACCAGCCGAATTTTATAACAATATCAGACCAGCACCTTTTCATCTTTTCTCGTGCAGTCATGGCCTATACTTATTCCTCTACGAGATAAACCAGTGGATTTTATATTTCTCTTAATGACTGACGAATTGTGTGATACACTAGCAAATTGGACAACTATGAAGGCAGGGACAAAGCTATGTGCTTAATATTATTATTATTAAAATTAATATTTCTGAAATGAGTCTAAATGCTAACTAAAATAAATGGTTACCTTACCAGAAATATTTCCTTCTATAAAATACCTGTTTCAGTTAGACATAACATGAATTGAAATGTCTGGAAATAATTTAGTAATAAAAAAATATATATCAGTGTAGTCTACATTGTAAGAAGTTGTTTCAAATCAAGTATGACAAACTACATTATATCATCATTTACGTATGTGTAACTCATTGAATACATACAATATAATTAGTACTATATTTGAAAATTCTTTGAATGTATGGTCCAATGTGAAAGATTTATTTTTAGTAAATATTATATGCTCTTTTACAATGTTGTAATACAACAATGTATACGTAGCATTTTAAATTATGATAAAGCATTGTGAAATGAAAACTACTATGACTTATTATAAATACGAGACATTCTTAAATTTACAGTAATTGAGTGCTACATTAAAATGTGCTCCATTTTTATTGGTGGAAACGTATTTAACTAAATTATTGACAGATAAAAACATATTTTTGAAATTTAAATACTACTTAGTACACGTTCTGTTTATCTAATTTAAAATTATTTGATGCTTATATAATGAAAATGTCACCAGGTGTTTTTTTATCATTAAATGTTAATTTAATTTTTTTGAACATTTTTTAGTACATTTCATCCACAATAATTATAGTAGCGTTGATTAATTATGATTTCATAATTTTAAATTTATTTTACACTGTTTTGTTACTAAAAAAATTAACTTTGATATATTGTACATTTTTTATGCCAAAAAACTTTGACAATACACTATTTTACAGATTATTAATTTATCTACTTAGTTAGTGTGTATGTGGATACCTTTATTGATAATTTGAGCAAGTGTTTTAGTTTTGTATTATTACATTTTATAACGTGCAATAATATACTTTGCGATAGTATGTGCTAATAATAGCCCAAAAAGTATTGACTGGCATTTTCTTATACAAAGCGTTATTTCTATGGTTCCAGTAATTGTCTCGGAAGATACAGCCACACTGAGCAAGCACAGCGCTAAGTATGCATTTATGTAAGGACAAGAAGGCCGCCAAATCATCAGTGACACTTTCAGGGGGGGGAGGCACCCTGAGGAAGTCGGGACCACGCCAGGGGGCTCGTGTCGTTGCCGGTCGTAGGATAAAACGGCCCCGCTCCAAGATGGCCTCTGTGGAAGATCCCAGTGTTCCCGGGGGTTCTGGATCTCCGTCGGCGAAGAAGCGGAAGACATCGGTAACTGCCTCTCCCACGAGTGTAGCGCCGACCAAGAAGGCGACGGTAGGTCCATCATATTTTAACTTTGTAATGGAGTCCAAAGTTCCGCACCATTGTTTAGTCGTCTTTACTTCTCTTTTTTATCCAGTCTGTCCCGTAATATTCTTCTTAATATTAAAAAATTCCACAGGTTTGACTTGTTGTGACCTTCTTATCACTCTCAGACCTGTTTTACATAGAGTATACGCTATGTTTGGATTGTAAACATTTGTTGTGAATACTATTTGTAGTTTGATGATAATGCATTCCTTTTGTTTGACCTTTCTGGAGTTTAGCCATGAATGTTGGTTTTTCCTTAAAACCATCTTGATAATATTATTTAATTTTTTTCTTCTTATTTGACAGTCGCTTTTATAATTTATATTTCTTCTTTTTTATTTGTTTTGTGCTGTTGAGGGTTTGGATAGAAAGTGTTCATTTACTATTGTGTTTTATTATAATTAGCTATATTAAGGTTAAATTATTCAAACACAAATTTGATAACGTATCCAATGTAGGTACCAATTATATTGATTAGAAGTCATATATAGAGTCTAATATCCATTATGAGCGAAACTCCTACTATAAAAATTAAAAATTGTGTTTAATATAATGTTTATATTAAGTGATAAATAGCATGATAATTACCGATTCATTCTAAAGAATGCGTTTATCTAAGTAACAATAATTATTGCTTTTTTAATATTCATAGCATATTATTTCTAGACTTTTTATAACATTATTTTCTGTAACTAATGACTTTAAAGCCTGCTTTTATCATACAACATAGATCTTCACTTCCTAGAATAAATGAGTCATTGTTTATGAATATTTCTACAGCTTAAATTTATTATGCATTACGTGATTTACTACACATAAACATTTTAACGATCACGTTTTCACTAAAAACTGTCCACCAAAGTTCTGCATACAATGTACACAATATGTTCTTTAACAAGATGTATCGATAATATGCGTCAATGATGTTGTTTGCCGATGATAGATATTTCAACATGGAATATTAATAGATTATGTATTACCATAATATCTTTTTGCAACGTATAAACTCGGTTCCTACTTTATACGTTTGGTGTCCCATATCTTTTCCACTTACTGTATTGTTCGCCAACCATCGATAATATATCAACATGATCAAAATGAAAAGTATTAAAAATTATATTTTTTAAATTGAATTTTCTGTGGTCTGTTGTAAAATCGTTGCTCCAATCTAACCATTGCTATTGCATTTTGTTTCTATATATATATAAATAAAGCGTTAAAACGTTATAAATTTGTGATAACAACTGCTGTTACCCACCCACCGCTGTTGCTAGACGACCAATGCGGGCCCCAGCGGTGGTGGCGTTGCCATGGATCTTGACGATGACAACTCCCTGGCTTCGAGTCTCTCTGCCTATGATCTCAGTAGCACCAACAATCCCCCAACCTCACAGCAAGCGTTGCCTAGCAACGCTCCCACCAGCTCAGGCAGGGGGGATTCCGGAGAAAATGGGAAGGGTGAAGAGGTGGGCGATAGTTGCAGTGAGGAGGAGGATGATGAATTGGTTGCCAATGACGACGAGGAAGGAACTTCGGGAACTTGTGGTTCTCCTGAGAAGCGGCGGGGCAAGCCAACGGCCTTGGTAACGCTTGACAACAGGTGATATTATATATGTTTGCTGCTTATTATTTTGCCATAAAGTTATAATTTTTTTAAATATAAATCTTAATGTTCTCTAAATCCACCAACAGCACCTTGGAGGGCGAAGGAGAGGAAGGTGACGAGGAAGTGGAGGATTTGGCCAATGCAGAACTGCTGCGCCGGTACCCCCTACGATCGCGTATCCGGTTGGAGGTGCTCCGTCTGAAGCGGGACCAGCTCAGCTGTCTCCCCAAGGACTTCGACCAGTTCCCCCCCGAGGTGTACAGTCGCATCTTCCACTACCTGTCGGTGCAGGACATATTCCGGGTGCAGCGGGTCAACCGGCGCTTCTCCGAGAATGTGGTCACCTATCTGCAGCTGGTGAAGAGGATCAACTTCAGCTCCGGGCTGCCCTTCGCCTTCCTGCCCGATGCCATGGATGACAGGACGCTGAAGCGGATTCTCTCGCGAACACCTCAGGTGAGGTCGCCATCAAGGAATGAGGATTTTATAATAATCATGTTTAGTTTTCGGGGTTATCGGTTTATAATATTAGAGGATTATCTAGTATTTTTACATTGATTATATTATTTAATTGATTTTAAATATGTCAAAAGTATAATTTATTTTTAATTATTTAATTTAATAGGAATAGTTATATTATAAGCTCTTATTAAAACCGTCAACTAGTCTCCACTATCTATTTATTTTCACTATTACTATATCAGTAAAATCAACCATAATCAACTACTTTTATTAACTTTTAACTAAATTAATGATGATCGTTTTATAATAATTTATGAATTAATATGTTATTTGCTATATTTTACTATTATCATTTTATTATTAATAATTTAAATGGTTTCATATTGATTGTATTTTAATTGAGTAGTTTTTTTGTAATGTTATTTTGATATATTAACTGATGCCTTGATAAAGAGAACAAGTTCTTGAAAATGTTTTCGGCTAAAAAATTGTTTTCGACATTTATTTAGGATATTTTTATTTATCCAAAATTCAGTAAATTCATTGTTTTAAATACATATTAAAACACAAGAGATAATAAGTTAATTTGTATTTTTATCCTATTAAAAATGGTAACGTTTGTCTCATTGAAACAATTACAACCTTTTAAAGTCGCCTAATTGAGATTTCTTAAAAATCACGGTTCTTTTTAACCCTTGTTTTCGCTTTAAAACTCAGATGAATTATCTCCATTATAACTCGATAAACTATTGCCATTATAAATCGATAAACTATTGCCATTTTAATTCGTCCTTGAACCACCAATGGTAGACAGTGTAATCAATATTCGTATTTTACTGTGAACTTTGACGTCACTGAATAATTGTCCTCATCGCTCCTCAGGTGACCCATATTCTGGGCTTCTATCCACGCCGCATTTATGACAGTCAGAGCACAGCTCCCATCAATAGAGGCAACAACACCTCCACGAATCAGCAACAGGGAGGGGGGGTTCTCACCTTTGCCGGGGTCATGTCCTGCTTCCGCGCTTGCGCCAAACTCCGCTCTGTCGAGATCATGGACGTTGAATTGATGACACGAGTGGTCAACAGTCTTCCTAGGTAGGCCCTTCATAACATACTTTTATTCGTTTATTCCTTTTTAGTATACTGTTTCATTTGTCGATTGAACATTATATTCTTTCTATTAATAATTGTAGTTATTTCATTACTGATATATTCTTCATGTGGATATCTCGTTTTTCTCATTAGACACTGACCATAACTACAGGGTTGCCACGGGTCAGGGAATTTGATCGGTCAGGGAAAAGTCAGGGAATTTAGGTATAAATATTTCTGGAAAATTCCATGAAGTCAGGGAATTAAAAATTTTGTATATTAAATATTTTAAACACTCCTTTATATGCATTCTAGGTAAAAAAATAACCTCAAAAAATGAATTCTAATTTATTCATACATTTATCTCTTAATCGAGCAGATTCTCTTGCCTATGAGGCAGAAAAAACTGGCAATTATAGGCAACTTTTAATAAAATTGAATGCATTAGATTACGTACCAAAAAAGATACCAAAATATCTGAATTAAAAGAGTTAAATAAGTCTATCAAATTAAAAGAGGGTGAACTGTAATATGCATTTATTATTTAACATTCAATTGACATTTTGTATTTTAAGTCTGTATACAATACTTTAATAAAATTTCACTATAAGATTCTACTAAATCTATCTAATTTTTCTGAATATTATTGTACTAAAAAGTCAGGGAATTTGATCTTTGAAAAAGCGTGGCAACCCTGTAACTATATTTTTGATACTATCGATGAATATATTATTATTACATCTCTCATAGTTTGATCAGAACCCATTCTAATATGTTGATCAGTAGAACAGTAGTCTCAGACAATGGTTCCCAATGTCCAAGATATCACTAACCTGACAGTAACCTCACTTCCCCAGAGTGAAGTTCCACGGCATGTTCCGCAACCGACCGGACAGTTGGGACGCCGAATTCGCCGCCCAGACTCCCCCGCCTGCCACCCGGGAGAGGGGAACCGGTTACCCGGTGGTGGGCGGCAGTTCTTCGACCGCCTCCACCGCCGCTGTGTCCAATCACGTGTTCCCGATTCCACGGCTCAATGAGCGCCTCATGCTGCCCAGTTCGGTGCACAACTTGACCAAGTTGGACCTGGTCTCCGTGTGTGTTACGGCGATGCCGCGGTTGGAGAATATTAAGTATCTTCACCTGAAGTGGGTAAGTGTGCTGTGCTTGCTTTTATGGCCGATTCATTTAAGGAAACTATACACATATATTGGGAAAATTAGCGGCAAATAATACTTTTAATTAGTCCATATTTGGGAAATGTTTTACCAATAAATATAGGTTGTATTTTGTGCATACAATAATTTAAAAAAAATTATGGTAAAAGATGAAAAAAAACAGGAAGAAATCATGCTAACACTTTATAACATTTTGAGTTCTGCGAACAACGTTATATGATGATAATTCGAAGCAGTATCACTTTCTTGGATACATGTTCCATATTGCAAGGTTCCCACGATATCCTAGAATCCTTTTTTAATTATTGCAAAATATATTTTGTTAAAATCTAAATTGTTCAAAATGATTAATTTACATGATATATTTCTAAGTCCCCTGTTAGAAAAATGTTTTTTTAAGAGTCAAAAGGGTTTGTCAGACCTTTCCTGGGAAAAACCCTTTAAATGGTTTTTTATAAAAAACCCATTTAAAAACCCTTATACAAGGTTTGAAACATATGAAACAATATTAATTTGCTTTATAGATTATCCAAAATATTATGTATTGTGCAACCGTTCTATTAAAAAATATAACGATTTTGCTTCGTTATTTAAACTCAATGTATAAAAAATTATACTTACATTTAACTGTTAAGGCCAATTTTCCATCCGCTGTGTACAGTATTTTCTTTTTTTAATTTCATACTGTTGCATTTGAAACATGTCTTGTGTGGTTTTTTGACTCGTATTTATTTAAGCATATGTATATGTCCAGTCATGCTTGCAACGTCACAGCAACTTGTATAAATAATATAAACAGAACACATAATCTGCATCCATTGAAATGTTATTCGATAATTAAAGGAGTCGATTACTTGTGGTGTAGTGTTTGAAGAAATATTGCACAACAATTATCGTATGATTTCCTTGATAATAAAACCAAAATTTGTAAAAATGTAAATAAATGACTAGTCTAAATAAAAAGAAAATATATTAGTATCACGCCGCACTAAACACAAACTGAGAGAATGATAGAATAATGAAATGAATAAGAACGTACGAAACAATTTAACTGCACGGAGGAGTCTTTGTGTCAAATATACTAATCACGTGTATATATTACACTTTTCGGGGTGCGAGCACGCTGCGTTGCAATAATATCGCTTTGTCTAACTTTTGGCTACGCTACCCAAAAATCTCATAAAATAAACGAATAACATAGTGACCTTGTGACGATTAATCTAGAAATTTTCCACGTGTAAAATACATGTCCCAAATTAAATTACAAATCAATGCATTTTTTGCTGTTTTAGAAAGGATTATTTCATTAGAATATGTAATCATAGCCCAATTATGATTTTACGATAACTTTAAATTAATACATATTACATTCAATTTTATAAAATGTTATATATATAATTATTATTATATCCTAACTTTAGTTTTTAATTGGATATTATAAAATGTGTCATTGTGAACACCATTCCTTATGTATATTATTTAAATAAGGAGTTTTAAAATATGCAAATACTGCACATGCGGCGTTTTATGTTTTCCCAATTTTTCTCGTTACAAATATTTAATATATTTGAAATATTTAATGTATAAATAAAATACACAAATAATTAAAGAGATTAATTAATTGTCAAGTTATCTTTATAAAGGTTTGTTAGAGAAACCATTTTAACCAGATGGTTTTTCTTTCTCAACAAACCATTACATTTTTTTTCTAACAGAGTATCTCCGCAAGGGTTCCACAATATAATATGTATAGAATCATAATAATTCTAGTGTTACAGAAAAAAATCCAAGAATTTGACCTAGTTTAGAATATGTTATTTATTAATGTCTATAATTATTTGGTGGAAGATCGGTTTTGGATTTAGAACTAAGTTGTCCAGAAGAAGTGATTATGTTTTTGTCTTTCTTTTTCAATCCCGTCTGCCAATCAATACCTAAGATCAGTAGTCATGCTCAATATGATATCTGTTCAAGTCACAAAAGAGATGTATTGTAATGTATACTGCAGCTCAGAAATACAACCTATCAATCAGAAACCATGTCAGAAGATTGGAATAAAGTCCTCATGGACAATGTTATGTAAGAAAGAGTCAGTAGATGATATGAATCTTGGTGGGAACAACAGCAGGTTGGGGGGACCAACTATCTAGGATCCAACAGTAACACTGAAAATAGAACAAGAACACATAAACTGAAAAAACCAAGTCTCTCACAAAGAAAATGTGAAAGAGGATATATATTTAAGTTCGATTATATAATTCAATAAAAGTAAGAATTATAGTATTATAATATAGTAAAAGAGACTGTGTCTAAGAGTAATGGGAAACTTAGGTAGTCTTGTTACGAAAGCAATTATCACGAAGTGATTTACGATTGACAAGTTTCCAAATCGACCATAACCCTGGAAATAAAGAAAAAACTCGACATAGAGCTTGAGACACAAGAAAGATCAGATGATATTGGAAATTGAGACAAAAAGATGTGGTGATCTTATAAGAAGAATAAAGTCAATAATGTACTTGTTATGTTTGCTAATTTTCTGCAACGGTACCCTATTATTTAAATTTATGTGTTTTTGTTACTTTAAATATATATACCTCAATTTGTCCTAAAAGTTCCTTATTTGGGTCTAAATACAATATATCCTTATAATTTCCTTAAGCGTGGGAACTCTACATTTTGTCTATTATTTCGGTGGTTTAAGCTTATGCGGTGCATGAGTACATATTTCCTTTTCAAGAATAATTTACTCGCAATTTAAATGATTTAGTAACGCATATTATTGTGATTAAGTAACTACTATATTGTTATTCTGCTTGTGTAGAATAAATCATGTTTTGGTTTACATGATTTGCTATTATACTGTTGTACAATATAATATGTGTTGGCTTGTATTATGTTGAGGTCTCTCAGTTTTGGCTATGCTAGACATCGATTTTCAATAGATATATAGGTTCGTATTAAAAATAATCAATATATTCCAATAATCAACTACTTCTAACTATTCCATTTCTACAACACTGAAATAAATAATCGAAATGTCCTCTTATTTCTACTCAATGCATCGTATTAGATATGATATGTATATCATATTATACTTAACTTATTATCTTGAAATCTAATACCATAGGCGTACACTTGTTGCCTTCTTTGATAGAGAATTTGTCTGCATGGAATGTATTGATCCGAGTTTTTGGCGCATAGAAACAGTCAATCGATGCATTGATACTACCTCGATCAAGTTAGACCTGTGTTCTATTCCACTTGTAACTTTTATGTCTCACGGTCGCTGTCTGTCATATGTATTATGATAAAGATGTGAATTCAAAACAATTTTAAATACATTCTGAAGTTAAACTTATGAAATTGCTTGAATAAGTTGTACAATTTACATCTTCTAATTTCAATCCGGTATACATTAAAATACATAATCTTAATAGACTATAGAATATGTCGTTAAAAACAACAACAAAAATCAATGTCTTTGTCTTAGGGTTTTCTGACAAAAAGTATTTTTTAGC
This sequence comes from Coelogynopora nodosa, assembly GCA_034780555.1. Taxonomy (NCBI): domain Eukaryota; kingdom Metazoa; phylum Platyhelminthes; order Proseriata; family Coelogynoporidae; genus Coelogynopora; species Coelogynopora nodosa. The sequence continues at coordinate 15,294 of JAUZND010032570.1, forward strand.
TTTTCCCTACAGCTTTAATAGTATTATAAATTAATTTGCCAAATGCAATCAATGCCTAGTCAGCTATATTACTTGTCTTGGATGCACGTATACATACAAGACGGCTTGTGTTACTGACGTTATGTCATATAAATTAAATGTATTGACCGATTATTTTGGGTGTCCAATTAGAGTTGAGTGTTCCATTTGTGTGCTGCCGAGCGTTAAGGTAATCAATTCATTTCAATTGAGTTCCATCTTTAGTTTCTCGTTTCTCTCAAGCCTTCTTTCTCTATCTCTCTCTGCATCTTATTCTATATATAGAAACGGACTTTACATATTATATATATTGCATTTTTAATGATATGACATTTAAAATGGACATGGTTGGTATCTTAAAATGGGTGTATATATATTATATTATCTAACCTGTTATCTATTTACGATAATTCACAAATTCTCTATCAAAGAAGGCGACAAGTGTATGCAGAGGTAATTTTTTTAACTTATCAATTAGAAAAGTGTTTTACCTCGATTAGAATCAATGTAAGTTTATAGAATAAACGGCATTCTCTATTTTACCGATTTTCGACCAGATAATGATCCAGTGTGTTGCATTTAGTTTTCACTTTCATCTGATATAGATAACGGCCGTAGAATTAGTTAGTCATTATTGAATCGATTTTTATGCCTTTTATAAACCAGATTGTTTTTGTTGGAATATAATAATATTTTCTGTATAAATTATTCATGTCGTGTTTAGTATCTGTATAATGTTATACATATATCAATATTATGAAATGGTCGGTATCCATCTTCTTACCTATTGCACTAAACTGAATAAGTCAGATAATATTATATGGGACAGTGAACTGTGTATGAAAATTGCGCAGTAACCTTTAGATTCAAGGTGTCAATAACTAAAATAGTCTCGTTTGTGTAACATAAACACAAGTCCACGACGTATATTATATAAATAATATATAAATAATTCATGGCGCTAGCTCACCCTGTTTTGTTTCAACTAAAGTAGATAATAACGTGTAATGTACTCTTTTTGTACCTGTATCTTTGGGGGATATAACCTCATAGTGAACTTTTATTTGAATCTAACTATTATTAAACTGAATTGCGTACGAGTTTTAGTCAACTATCAACAGCTGTATATTCCAGACTGTTAGTACTATTTCATACCGAAACATATATTTTAATAATTCACAATTAAGTATTGTGTTTCATTACCAACCCCGTTTTTTGGACATTACCAAGTTAAACGGCAACGCCACTGATATCTACTCGTTGATCGTTAGGTCACTCAGTACCAAAAGTCAAATGCCACTGCCCTGAATCTACTCGGGGTGGTATTCATAAAGCCGGGAACCCTTTTTTTAAACTTTTCCTTTTTATCCCTTTTCTCTCCCTTTTCCTACCCCTTTTACCCACAGCATTAAAATTTAAGGTTGAAAACATATGACTATAGGTGATCTGCCCAACCCGTATGACATCATCGTGTTTCGCTATGTAATCACGGATTTAACAGTAGGAAATTGGCTGAGCGATATATAATACTGTCTGAAAGATATACATAATATACCCATATATGCAACATATTAATTGTTGTAAAATACATTTAAACATTTAGACATTTAAAGATAGTTAATATTTAATAAATTAAAAAGAGTATAGATTACCTGCTCTGTCTAAGTAATTTATTAATTAATTTATAAAGTTGGTTTAAGTTAATTGTTAAAAAATGCTATACATATAGGCATATCATGTATATATGTATGTTTATAACACAAAAATAAAATTACATATTGATTTTAAGCAACTAAATTTAGTTAGATTAAAATTAAAAGTAAAAATATAAATAAACGTTGCATAAAATTAGAACAAGTTTAATTACAATGATGTTATTGTTCTATATACAACTGAATTAAGTAACATTTTAACATTGTTCTACATATATACAATAATGTTCAATTAAATTTATAATAAATAAATTTTGTTCTATTTGTATTTTATTCATTGAACATTATACCATGTCATATTCATCAATTTAACAATTGGAATTGACTAAATAGTAACTGTATAGTTAGTAATGATCGAATATTGTCTAAAAGATCTAGATATACATGAACGGCCGGACAATTTACTCTATGCTTGGCTCTGTAGGTTTATTAAGCTCTATAGACCTCATTGCACTGACTTAACACCTAAGCAGAGATATTATCTTGACCGCCAGACATAACCTGGCTATATAAACATACCTGGCTATTTCCCCTTGATTTATGTAATTCAACAATTCCCGACCCTTTACAGTTTACTTTTATCGCTTTATGAATACCACCCCAGTTTTCATACCGGTTACAAATTCGTTTCCTTTATATATTTATAATTATGTGAGCCGGGTTGGTTAAATGCACCAACGACTCAGATTTAAACATTTCCTCGAATATACGATAAAGAAATTATTTTTGTATTTAAAAGGGTATAACGAAGGCATTAGCTTTTTTATTTCGAAAATTGTGTTAACGAATTTTTCTAGAATTTAATAAAATGCTAACTATTTTAAACGATTTTTTATTGATTAATTCTGTTTTCTATTACGTTGTTATTGATTTAATATCAGCCGTTGATAGCTGATAAAATCTATTCTGTATGTATATTGGCTTTTCAAGTATGTTTTAACAGTCTTTCGTGTACTTTATTATGCTGCGGTTTTTGTTTGCTCTATTTTTGTCAAACATTAATTTAATATTTCACTTTTCTTCAATATTAAAAAACTAAATATAGATTATATATTCTATAATCATCCATCGACATAGATTAAGGACTATAATCTGTTAGATTTGACTTTGTTGGCAAAATAGCAAAACTTAGTGTTATACACATATAATTTCGACGCTTTTTAGTCAATGTGACTAAATTATTATATTCCATTCGAAATGGAAAAAAAAAATTAAATTGTAAAATTTACGTTATTAGTTTAATTACTAGGTGTCTTCAAATGTTTCGCTTTTTATCGATTTTTAGCTGTTATAAAACACGACGCTTAAAATACATACGAGTTTTGCTATAGCCATATTCAACAATACCGTTTTAGTCTAAATATGGTTTCATTTTTCACTGTGTTTATTTTATACATTATTTATAGCCAATGATTCTCTGTCATGTTCACATTACACCATTGCTGAATTATTTTTTGAAAGGCCTAATCTGTGTGAAATATATTCACTAAACAAAATATCAATAATTGGTCGGCATACATCACATTTATTCAAATTAAAATGCGTGACAGCATTATTATATTCACCACTATTTTGTTATGAAATCGATTAATTATTTACTAGCTGTAATAGTAGTAATACAGTCAAATTAAAGAATGTAGGCTGCCAGCAGAGTATTGTCACCAAAATTATGCGCCATTAAAAACAATTTCCACACAAGAAGCCAGATTGACACAATTATTAAATTTATATTGTCATATTATGATATATTTGTCGTTGATCTGGCACATCAGCCATCACCCATAGTGATCGAATTTATGTGTAAAATCAATGCTTTTTAATCCCAAACTGCCAAGTCGGGGGAAGCTCTAGACTAGAGATTTTAAATTATGTAATGATTCGATTATTATTGATTCATTGAAAGCATTATTAGTATCAACTCACTGTCTGTTAGTTACCCGTTGCTTTACGTTTATAAATAGTTTATTGAGTATGACGCATGGCTTTTTGTGGTGTAGCTTGTTGAGAATTATTTATCTTTTCACACAGAGATAAACTAAATACTTGTGATTCACTCTACCAGCAGGGTAACAAATCCAGAGTTTATCAACTGTTGTAATATTATACTGTAGTTAGTAATCGATTACATTGTATTACTAAAACATTTTGAATTTTTAACTACGCCACACATCACTATAAAGACATGTGGCTTCTTTGCAATCAATAATTAAAGTTATCACGTTTAATAAACAACTATAATATATTCATTATAATTTCATTATTAAGTGATGTTGATAAGTTGTTATATAAAATGTGGATAATGTTCAACACTTTGGTTAACTACCCGCTCCACTCAACGGCCTCAATAAAAGACTACTTCGATTAACTGCTTTTGACAAGTAGTATGTATTAGTTTGTGTCAACCAAGTTCATTGTATTTATTACTGTAATACTGTAATCGTGTCAATTTAGTGTCATAAAAAGCATTATTGTAGACGCAAGTCGATTTGGCAAGTCAATAGATTGCTTGCCTAGGTTAGACTAATTCGACTAATTTCGACTGTTGGAAGTTTTAATTTTATGAAATTATTATCATAATATAGTTCATATCGATTAATTTTTTTTTAACTCAATATCAGCATAATATTATAACCATCCTTTCTATTTTTACGATGTGTTCTAGACTTGTGAGTGACGTCTTTTATTACCAAAATTGTTGCAGATTCTTGAAAATCAATATATAGCAACAGATTCGAAAATGTGAATAAACGAATTCTTAGGATGTCCCGGCTTACAACTCTTTGATTGCTTTATTTCTTTCATAATCTAATTCTTTGACAGTTTATATTCACCAATTTATTAGCACCAGTTTAAATCAAACACTTAGCGTTTGAATTAGCACCAATCTAGTGTCATGTGTTGCTTCACTCGAAGTTACGCGCAGTACACAATAAATAGATTGGCAAAGTTCAAATTGTTGAGTGTACACTTTAGCATAATAATGCTGCAGTGACCGAATTCATAGTGTTATATGCGTCTTATATGGTGTATTTCATTAACATAAATGTTTTCAAATAAGCAGTAATTAGCCATATTTTGTGTTATTTAGTATTTATTATTATTGACCATGCCATGACATTTGACACGTTTTTCTGTAATGAAATTTTTTATTTGTTATAATTATTCTGTAATAATTATTCTGTAATAAGTTATGAGTCATAAGAGTTGGTATCTGGAAATGTCATGAAATTACTGTATAAAATTTAATTCCAAGTTTTAAATAATCGAAATTCTGTCCGTTATCTGGAAAATGTCTTTGGAGATTATTTTTGTTCATTTGAAAAAGATTTATTCTATATTTCAATTCAGGTAAAAAATTCCTGACAAATTGCAATTTTATAATTAATATTTTTAAAACTATGAACTTAATTTTGCAAGTGTTTCAAACAGATTATCCTTCGTAGTGTTTACATAGTTTTTAATTAATTTATACCGTTTAATATATTTTGGCTATAGTTTTATTTGTTACTTTCGGGTCGGTTACTAATTAATAAATAATTGTATTAGGGAAAAGACTTAGATTTTTTGTCATATTAATTGAATGAAAAGAAACGCTTACGAAAAGTTTGGTTGTCGCAGCAGAACAATTGTTGGTTGGTATCGATTGAGCTGTACAGAGTCTTACGTGCCATGACGTATGTAGAGATACATTTCTGTAGCTATGACGTCATTCAGTCATATTGTTCCTCTAAAAAGAACTGTAACAAGTTCTAGACAACTTTACTTGTTGAACTATGTTTTAACACTTAAATGCATGTCATATTTTTTTTGATAATTTTTTTTAATAAAATGAAATTATTATTTTGAATCTTTCTTTCTTTCTTTATCAATGACGAACGTGTAAAAATACTAATTCAAATACAAAATTCTTTATTTCAAGTAAAACTGTAAGCACATAAATAGTTCGATTATAGATATTGCAAGTATGAAGACATATCATATGTCACTCAAAAAGTTAATTCTTGGCTGAATGTACACTCACAGTTGTTTGACATTTTCTACAAGAGCGAGGTAACTAGATCAAAAATGCACAGGTAACAACGGTTCCTTATTGGTTTGGTCGTGACTAACAGCAGGTGCTGTGGTGGTATTCTGCTACATGCCAGGCAGCCAATGCATTCGATGAATTCAGGGTAATCACGGAAATCACGGAAAAGTCACTAAAAAAATTATCTCTTGAAAAATCACGGAATTCAGTCAGCTATCACGGATTTTTTTAAATAAGTTTAGTAAAAAAATTATATCTCTATTAGCTGCATTCTTTGCTTAAAAGCACTTAAAAAATTTACTTAAAAGCACTGTATACTATGTAGACAATTGCGTATGATTTAGTTACATATTTTTATGATGTGTGTTGGAAATTGATTTTGAAATATCGTCAGCTAAAATGTTTTAAAACTCGCTTTTTTCTAAAAAATTAAATGCCTTGAATTTTCAATAAATATCTTAATTTTGCCTTAAATTATCACGGAAAAAATATTTCCTATAACGCAGGACACTATGGAATTGGACGATGTAGCCAATTCTCTCGATCTCTGGTTTTACCAACTAACTTGTTTCGGTCTCTCTCTCTCTCTCTAGGTACGATTCTCAGGGACCGACCCCTTCCAACACATGGTGACGCCAAAGCTTCAGTCCTTCGTGATGAACAACTGTGTGGGACCCAACCGAGCCCTGCGCTACATTCGAATCTTCACCTCTCTCGCCAGAGCTCCTCAGCTCTCCAGAGTGGAGATTGTGTCCACACGCTTTGTCGGTGAGTTTGCTCTTCATTTTCTACAGAAACAGTGCAATTAACAAGCTTCGTTAACATTATTGTGGAAAAAATTATCAAGTACCGCATTCCTCTGAAAGTCTAGATGTAAATTACGGAATTCGTTGTTCATAAAACCTTTATTTTGTGGTAGGATGGCCCGGGGTACTGCAGATCATGATATGGTCATCATATTTACTTAAATGTGAAATCATTTTGTTCTTTAGCTCGTATATTGCACTTATATTGCAATCATTTTCAAATAGTATACTCTAAACATTGATACTACAATCATTAATACTAAATATGTGATGGTTGCATTTTAGATTATAATCGGCGATGTGTTTAAATGTCACATTCTAAGTTATGGGTGTCTGCCTTACTATATGAACTACTTCATGCGTATTTTCGCACATGAAACTCTTGTGACGAATTTAAATATGGTGATTCCTTTGGTATCAGGAATAAGATGCGTTAACAGGATCCAGTCTGGATGGTTTATTTCAAATTTACCCCAGTACAAAAGTACTCTTGTGGAGGGGAATTATCAGAGACTAGTTCATTCAATCATCCCTCTATTCGTAGTCTCCATCCATTATCCCTCTATTCCTTCTCTCCATCCATCATCCCTCTATCCCTTCTCTCCATCCATCATCCCTTCTCTCCATCCATCATCCCTCTATCCCTTCTCTCCATCCATCATCCCTCTATTCCGTCTCTCCATCCATCATCCCTCTATCCCTTCTCTCCATCCATCATCCCTCTATACCTTCTCTCCATCCATCATCCCTCTATCCCTTC
>JAUZND010032581.1:0-22616 GCA_034780555.1 Coelogynopora nodosa
CTCCTTCATCACCTCTGGGTTGCCTGCGTGGATGTTGGTGTGTATAGAATTTGCCATCAGTAGTATGGGAATGGTGACTTCTGGATCATAACACATCATCCCCTCTACACCCCAATTTGTTTTCTCGATTTCTATGACTTCCTGTACCGATTTCAACAAGATCAATGTCGTTTCCTAGTAAATAAATGACACGGAGTTTTAATTTTCTATTTAGGAGATGATCGGAGATAAGGTAGTGATGATTTCAATTCTTACCATGAACGACTGTATTCGGGCGTTATGCCGGGTTTAATAGAGAAGTTAATATTGATGTCAAATCACATTTCAAACATGATCCAGGGCTTCGAAAGTGGGTCCAAATATGTGTTTTCGCTAGTAACTCTTTAATGCATTGATTTATATAATTGTTTAAATAAATAAATAGGTTAGTGACCATTGTAGATCTAACATAGTAGCTAAAAATTTCAAAATCCACTTCAAATATGGTCCAAGGCCGCTAAATTTACCCCAAATACTCGAATTTGTCTATATATTTATTGATAATGGTAAATGCTCAGACAAGAACAAAATTCACTGCAGTTTAAGTAAATGAATATCAATATACAAATTGAATAAACATAAAGTAAAAAAAAGTGACAAGATATTTGATAAAATCGGTTTGTAATTAAGCGCTCACATTTACACTACAATTTACTACCTTATTTCACCATTTAATGAACTAAATATAAATTGAATTCTGCAGTTAAATTTTCAGGTATTGCAGTGAATGGCAGTAATTTATGACTCAATGCAATGCAGTGACATTTCTGGATATATATTATTTTTAGGCTGTTTTGTTCAATTATTATTATCATTATTTGATAAAATTATATATTGTTCATATAAGCTAAATTGATGTATACATTTTTCAAATCAATGAAGAGCAAATTTTATGAATGCAAAATATGTTGTATTAAAGTGAAAAATATCAGTTGGGTGGAGAAAATGGCGATCGATATATAAGAAAGTTACACAGTAATACTTCAATCTAAATAGTTTGAGATGAAAATTTACTTTAATATTATCGTTAAATATTATGGAAGAATTTTATCAATAAATGCATTATTTAATACATAATTACCAACATTACTAAATTAGTTATTAATTGAGGCCAAAGCATCACGTACTATGTGACAAAAAGAATATCTTCTTGAATTATTTCGACCATATCTTTAATTAGTTCAATTGCGTCGTTCTTTTTAATATACTTTAATAGTTCAATATATTTAATTATTTTTCTTGTCCTTTAATCACCCATCGTCTCCTCCATCGATTTTATCGATGTTTCCTCTTTTGACTGTATTGATATCTCGTCACTCACTGATTGATTTGACTTTGTTTTCTTGTTTGACAACAGTGTTAATTGATATCCGTGTAAAATGGAAACTTTTGTAATTTTGCTTCGTCAGTGTTGTATGAAATTGTGTGTGTTTTGTATTAATTGCGATGGTCCTCACCGGGTTTATTTACAATATATGTTATATTTATTACATGTTAGGCAAATTTTATCTTATTTTTGATGTTTATAATGTTATTTTGTGATACTATTTGGTTTTAAAAAGTTTACAATTTGAATAATATTTACTTATTTATATTTTAAAATGTAGTTTCGTAAAAAAATAATAATTGAACGTTCTTAAATATAATAAAATAATTTTTTAAATTATAGATGGTCTCTTCCAATGTCCATTTCGTTCTATGTTGTCTTAGGTATTTCCGATTGGTGATGAGTCATGGCCCAGAAGTCAACAATTCCATACTACTGCCATCAATATAATATAAGATGATCGAATTTGTGATGCTATGAAATTGAAACTTATTTTTTAAAGTTTAGCACAGCAATTGTAAGTAAAGTATTTGCATGAAATATGAAATTGAATAAAGTTTGGGTAAGTTAATGAAAAGCCCGTCCATGTGTATAGTAGAGGGTTCAAGTATGCACAATGTACGTTGGCATTAAATATTAAAGTTAAGATAAATAACAACCCAGCTTCACTCACCTTGGGAACAAGTGGCCAACGTTAGAGTAGCCTCCACCCGAATCATCTCATTCTTTGCATGCACCATGAGGGCAACCATGATGCGAATCCCCCGGCTTACCAGGATTAGCGACTGGTTCTTGGCGTGAGGCACACTGCCCACGTTAGTGCAGAGATGACGGAGCGCCTGTAGACTGCAGATCACTGTCTGCTCGCTGTCCGATTTGAGCATGCGTACCAGTCCCATAATCCCATTCTTTTGGCCGATCAAGTCCTGCTGGCCGAGCGGGCCCTGAGCGAGCACAGACAGGCCGTCCGAGCCAATCAAATGGAGTTTGCTGGAAGACGACTGAAATGAGAGGGAAGAGGAGTAGGGTCAAAGGTTCTCTAGGTAGAATTATGTAATATAAATATAGGTTACTCATATAGATAAAACTGACGTACACCAGTATGTGTTAACTACTTGTGCGCACATACAGGGAAGTATTAGGTCTCACGGTCTCCAGTATCACTTGGAATATTTGATCAAATAAAACAGTTATTAGGACTACTATAATCAGTCAATTATTACAGCCGAGAATCCCGCACGATTATATCAAGTTTGTTTTTATTAATTTGAATTATTAAAAAAATAGTGACGGTGGCTTTGGTATTAAGATTAGACTCACGATCCAAAGGAAATGGGTTCAAATCCTGGTCAATACATATTTTATAAGAGTCATTGGTAAAGTGGGGAGTTGTATAAGTGTGTACAACAATGTATAAGTTGTAAAGCGCTGGTATGGTAATTAATATTTTTTTATTAGTACATATTAAATTAGATATTATGGCAAATGAATATATATATATATTGTATATGCCTTCTTAGAGTCATTCGAATAATCAAATTGAAAAAAATAAACACGATATTTTGGGTCACCTTGTATGACTCCAGAAAATAATCTAAGATAAAACTCAAGAAAATTTATATTTATTGGATAATATATATATAATTAAAACAAAATATTAATGAAATAAAGAAGTTTAAAATACTAATATAATTTAAACTCTATGAACAGGCTAAAAGAAGATGTTAAAATGAAAAGTTAAATTTGAGGAATTAAAGGACTGTCTATCAAATCTAAAAAAAATCATAGCCTTATTGATTCAAAACATACGCACAGCATTTAGAATTGAACAAACTACTGTAATAAAAAAGAAAAGTTTTATAAAAAATATAGTGGATTTTTAAAAATTAGCAGATATATACATCATGTTGGTTGTGGAAATAAAGAAAACAAATTATAAAATGATATAAATACAATAATATGTTATTGTTTTAACAGAGTATAAGAAATAATTACAATTAATCACTAGGTAACAGAAGAGAAATTAAGAAAAACATTACAATTAATAAAAAACTAATATTATTGATAAAATTAATATATAATAAATTTATTAAGATAATTAGTTGCTATTTGGAGATCTGAAATATATTAATCCAGCCACCTCATAATAACATCGTTCCCACATACTCTAATTGAATATGTATGTACTGTGGAGCAGGAACATAGATCAAATTATTTAGTTCCACTAATAGGATTATTATAGTAAGAAACTAAAATGACTCAAAGACACTCAAATTTATCATGGCAACCTCTTTGTGGCGCATAACTTGCTTTCATTTTATTTAGTAAATAAGTACCTTTTTTAATAGTCCATAGTAATAAGGAAGAATGAAGGGGACGTGAGTAGATATCAGTTTGGTTACTAGTTCTCCTGGTAGATAAATGGTTGTGTAAACAATTTATGGGGAGACTGACAGTCACCCATTATGTTTATAGTGCTGCTATAGTGACTGGATAAGAATACTTTTCTGGGCAATATTGTTGCGAAACTCTACACGGAAAACGTGCGTGCTTTTTATCAATTGAGGGTATTAAATATTCTAAAAAATTAATTATCTAAAATAGGGTTGTATGAATAGTCACAACATAGCACGAACGGGTCAAAGCTTCTAGTTTCCTTTTCAATATACTTCAATTTATATGCATATGGTTTACACTGTACAAAATAACATTAATTAAAAGGTAGAATAAAATTGAATGAAATATTATTATTATTACTATAACTAGGCCTATAACTGAAATTTTGTTCATTAGGCTCTTATACCATTAATTGTAAATAAAAAAATATTAGAGATATTAAAAATATATCAAATAAAGATTTATATACAATAGTTTATGAACAAATAATACATGAGTGACACAATAAAACTATATAATTATAGTAATTCATTTTCAAATGGTGAAGATTTTAAATACAAACTATAAATGCGATTTTAAATTATAAATTCGATTTTAAATTTCCATTAAATTTTAAAATTTAATAAATAGGCTTAACCAACATAAAAGTAATATTACATTATTTTAAAAAGGTATTCTTCGACATTGCGCTTCAGCCCTTCACTTTTTCAAGTTAATGATATTAGAATTTAAATTCTAGAAAATAATCCAAACTGGACCACCCAAACAATGTCGCCAAGAAGAATATTAGTCAATTTAAATCTATGCAACTGAATGGTATAAACAAAGATGTGAGGATTTAGTTAAATACTTTTATGATTGTTATTAATTTGTTTTCTTTCAAAATATATTATATGTATTGTTTACTAAATAATGATTTCTAATGTTATCTTTTATTTCCAATAATTTCATTATAATTTTTTCTAAAATTTATTTATTTAATTAAGTATATTTTGTGTAATAAAAAATTATACTTTTTTTTATAAATGTAGGCCTACAATTACATTCTCCCTAACTTTGACGAAGCTGACAATAATATTTTTTCCATCAGTTTTGTTTTGATGTTACGCTAAAAACTAATTTATTTATAAACGTTAACGATATTCTGTTTTGTTCCTCATAATACATTATTTCAAATAGTGAGACGCACGAAGGAGGAAATATTTTGAAAAAAATTATATATAATAAAAGTGAACAATATTTAAAAAAACTTGAAATATAATTAAATATGTTTCAATATTTAAAAAATTTATTTAACATCAACTTAAGTAATAAATAATGTTTTAAAATATATTTTAAATTATATTAACTATAAAACCGGTGTTTGGTTTATTCTATATAAAAATAATTAAAATAATTACAAGATGACGAACTTTGAATTAATTAAAATTTAATTAATGTTTTATATATTTATTTCACAAGATTGTACGTGTAATATTCTTCTCTTTTTCGTTTTCTACGGTTCAGTTCTCCGTAGAAGACAGCTTCAGGTAGACATGTGTCAGGTATCTGGTTGACATGACCAGCCCATCGAAGTTGGGATGTTGTCAATAGGACTTTTACGCGGACCATTCAACGAATTTCTTGAATTTGGCACAGATGTCTAATTTGTATTCTGGACGCATAATTTTGTATTCAAGAACGCATCGCAATAGCAAAGGCTTCGTTATTGTATTTTCCAATGGATGCCTTGCCATAGATTTAGTAATATTTCACTTCATGATGTGTATCAATCTCTCATGGCAACCGACGAACACTTTGACTACTTTCGAAACAAACACATGTGTGTAATAAAGCAATATTAAAGTTAAAAAAGAAAAAAATTTCAAACTTAGCTCCCGAGTTAATTTTACGACTGCAATATTTTAATACGCCACTTTTTAAAATAATTTATAACTCAATAAGTATATAGACTATATGTATTGATCGATTTGAGCTATATATGGGAAACTAATATATTTCAATTGATATAGGGGGTGTAGCTTGAACTTTTATTATACGGAGCTAAGGTGTATGTTACAAAATATGTTGCCAATTGTTGTTCTAGCAGAATATATTGTCGTTGGTCGTCTAGATTGCCCAATGATGTAATACTATTTTTTAATTTGAAATCAATTTAATTCCGGTTCATATCGAGAGTCGGAAAGTTTTAGGGGTATTTCGAGTTACATATATTTTCTTATTTATTAAAATTAAATATATTAAATATTTGACTTAGCTTCGATTTCTGATTTTGTGTTTAAAATAAAACATAGTGTTATACTTAGATTAATATATCTTCGTGTCAAAAATAAGATGAACATAACTATAATAATATATCGCACACATTTTAACCGTAATTTTCCACTATTATCCATACAGAACAAAAATGGAAGGAGACTGTAATCGTTTCCACGCAGTATATGTCAACATCATTGTTAAAATTTAAATATTGACTCACTATGCTATCATTTTCTTCCAACGAGAGAAAACTCAGATCATTTGAGAATATTGTAGAAATGTAATCTTTCACAAAAAAGTTATTTTGTTTTCCCTTCTACTCGATGGTTGCTATGTAAACGGTTAGGATTCTGTGTATCACTAAACCATTCGTGCTATTTTTATGCTTTACTAACTTTAAAGAATATTTAGTATAATTGAATGTTACAATAAAAAATAATATAATAATCTACTAATTTAGTCACATAACAAATTATTATATAATCTTATTAACTAGTCTAAATTTAAAAAAATGTACTCCCTCCAATGGCAGGAAAATATAGTTTCAGCTTTGTTGCAACTACACACTTGATGTCATCTCTCACTCCCACAAAACCGCTCCTACAAATGCTGGCTGGTCAAAACATATAGTATACGTCACTAACTAACCGCACAACTTTGTCCAAAAAAATTTGCCCTCAAAAAGAATCAACAACTCTGACGGCTGCTATCAAATCTCCCATTCAAACTTATTGTCTAAGATTTTAATTATAATTTTCATTATAAGGGATGAATTAAAATGTTAATTTTAATTAAAAAAATATTATACAAATCATATATAATGTTGCGACATAACAAAGAAGCAAATTACCTTTTTTAATTGTTAACTTAGTTTAGTTATTTTTTGCGCTGTTAGACAATGGGTGTGGAAGTTTTTTTTGCTCTGACAATGGGCGAAAACTCGTCCAGTTATTCCAAAACAAGTCGCAGTTTGAAACCTTTCAATCACGGTTGAGTCTGTGGTTTTTTACCTGACTCAGGGTACACCCCTAGTTTTATAAATAACTGATAGTTTAATAGTTTTCGTTGTGTGAATATTATAGGTAACATTATAAATTATTTTATATTGTGTGTTATTTATTGATATAAAAATAAAATTTAAATAAAATGCTATTTATTGATATAAAAATGGGTAAAATAAATAAAATGTTATTTTTTATATAAAAACAGGCAAATGAAACAAATATTTTTTATATATAGAAAACGGTCAATGAAACAAATATTAAGTGTTATATAATATATATAATATAAAAGACTTTTTTTTTTACAATATATGAAGACGACCGTGGTCGTTTTATAAATTGACCATGGTTGTGTTTTTTATTAGCTAATTTATTCTGTCGATAATAGCAAAAAAAATGTTTCATGATATTAAGGCGCGTTCTCTACTTATACATATATTTGACAATTTAACTGAAATATATTTAATAAGGTATTTTTAAGAATTTTGTTAAACATGATACCGGGCTTCTACAATTAAACTAAAAATAAAATAATATACATAATACACATGTATCTTGTGACTCACTCCATATGATTGAATGAAATGACCTAGGTATTTAACAAATAATACAACTTAAAAAACGGTTATAGTAAAAATCTACTTTTAATTACGCCATAATTATGTCTGTACCTTTAGTCTAGATTTCTGAGACTATTTTAAAACTAAGTCGTAGAAAAAAATATAGACTCTTGGTTTTTTTCATCACCTTACTCAAAAATACTCACACTTTCATTTTTATCAGAATCAAAAAGTTTTTCTGGCTATACTACTGAAATAGATTAGGAGACTTTTAAATAATGCGAGAGTAAAGATATTTTACCGAGACTTTGCGAAAACATTTAATACTATTTTAATTTTTAAATACTTTTCCTAATTTGTAAGACTCTTATGAAACATGACGGAATGTCTAAGTAAATAGATGTGCAGTGCTCGTAAACTATATAAATATCGCACGATCGATACGACTGAATGATGACTCACTCCGATGAACTCAATGAAGAGCTGCACACCCATCCCCGTCGCCATAGCAGTGCGTTCGACGGCGTCAAAGCCAGCGATGGCCCATAGGGCACCCGCCGCGTACTCCTGCATCTCCACTTTGCGTGTGACTTTGAGCAGACCCAATAGCGGCACCACGGCCCCGGCTTCCCGCAGCATGCGCTGGCTCACTTTGTTTTTCTCAGCTAGTAGGGACAGCGTCTCCACTGCGCTTAGCTGCAGATCTGGCGCCTGTGCAGAGGGAGACATGGTTCACTTTGGTTGGCAAAAATCAAATTCTCTGTAATTTCGCTGATTTTTTAATTGACATTTTTGTAGATATACAAGTACAAACTGATAGTTGAAAAGGTAGTATACAAGCTATGAACCATGCATGTAAACTATGCAAATTAGCGGAGAAGAAATTATATTTTAGCAACATTAAATAATCCAGAAAATTGTATCTAGAAAAAAGTAAAATTCTTTCTAGATGAAACCTTCTCATCAAGACACATAAAAGTACAAAATATTCTGTTATTGGTAACCTTTGAAGTTTCTTTAATACATATGAAATTCTCTGACGTTTTTTGAATAGTCATTCTTTTAACCTGACTTTTCACTAAAATTTTGAAATAATTTTAAAATCAATGACATTTCCTTTTATTTCCATAATTCAAATGCCACATAATTAAACAAAAGTAAGATTAGTGAGCTCAGTATAGTAATTTTCAGTTTAAGAAAATAAGGTAAAAATAGTAAAATATGATTATGTGATAACATCATATAATATACATATATATAAATAAAAATTCAATAAATCAAAGGACATATTATGATACTGTATGTATGTATATATGTTGCTATATTAGGTAAAGATTTGTTGACTATTATTTTAGCATATTTTAAAATAAGGAATTTAGTTAAGTAAACCGTTGAAAGTGTAAATGAAGGGTTGTTTGGTTGACTCACTGATTGTAAATTGTGAATAAGAAAAGTGTTAGCTACAAACATTGAAAAGTTTTTTTTCCATGTAAAAAAATACGTAATTAAGAAAAAACAAATATTCAACGTATTGCTTAAAATGGATGTAGTGTAGTGAAGTATGAAAAAACTATTATTAGGAAACATAAATACACAAAAGTAAACTTAATGTCGTAACTATAACTGAAACTTATAATAGGTAGGTCGGATTTATCAAATAAATGTCATAATATTTTAAATAGGAATACTTTTTAGAATAAATAAATTTATTTCATAAACTATATTTTTATTTTAACAATTCCGTTTAAAATATAGATTCACACAGTAGTAAAACAGACAAAGTAATAAACATTAAAAAATAATAGAAACTTGACCAGTGATGTTCTGGTGACACAGCAAAACATTATACAAACATGAAATGACAACAGTGTTTACTTTAAAAAGAAGGAACCTGAAACTGACGCTTGTACTCACTGTTTCGATGAAACTGTTCTGGAATATGAAAATATATTGTATTTGGAAACATTCTACACCAAAATAAAGAGTGCAAAAAGGAAATTCAAAGGCGGGCCATGTAAAATGTCCCAAGCAAAGTAACTGTTATTTCGTAGTTCGATTAATTATACAAAGTATTCTATTGTTGAAATATTATGTTTTATCTGATGCCACATATTTACCCATAAAAATAATTGATAGATTCCAATACCAATTTATATATATGCCGCAAGTAGATTTTTATATATTTTTAAATTGTTGTATATAATATCTAAAATAATAAAATGGTAATGCCCATATATGTAATATTAAAAAAATAAAGCAGCTTATTAGGAAATATTTAAAATAATATTTAATTGTTTCACTATTCTTGACATTAATTAGCTGAGGAATCTTGATGCTTGTGAGGAATTTTGATTTCCTTGATGTGTGTAAAGACTAATATTAGCTGAGTACTAACCTTAATGTGAGTGAGAAATATGATTGGCTGAGCCACTTTCTCGGTCAGAAGAGCTTGCTGTGTCTCTGGATTGCTCTGGCAGAGTTTGCCGACGGCACGAGTAAGCGCGAGCAGTAGCCCCTTGTGAGCGCAGTTCTCATAGAGGAAGGCGAGTCGCTGGAAGCAGCCCTGTTCACGAGATGCCGCCATCTGGAAGGCCTCGTTGCCCTGCAGTTAAAATGAGTGATGAGAGTCAATATGATTGGAAGTGGCGAAATACAAAAATGAAATTGTGACATTATTGTGATAATATTATTAATAATAATATATTGAAGCAAATTGTGTACTATATAAATATGTCTAACTATACGATGAAATAACTTTAGACAGATGTTATAGAATAGGAAAGTTTAAAAATTAATAAATATTTATATTAAGAAAATCTTACAGGATTCAAGGTAAACGTTAATAGGTCTTAATGGTAATACATATTGGTCCTTTGAAAAAAATGAATAATTCAATCACTTGTCAAATTATAAAGATTCTAAAATCAAAATGATGTAATGGTGCATAGAATAAGAAAAGAAGACGGAAAGCGCACTATTATAAGTATATAAAATGACAATTAACACTATAGTTAATATCCCCAAACAGATATATTATATTGTTACTGTTGCTGTAAAACATTATTGTTAGAATACTTTCTTATCAGATGCTAAAATTTAATAATCTACCTGCTTTAATATTATATTTGAATAACATGTTCATTCAATGTTTCATGTAAAAATAATCTGACAAACATGAAAAATGCATAAATAATTGCATACACGTTGGCGTATGACGCTCATGCTTTGCTTATGAGTATTTTTGAAACTGGTAAGCCAATACATCAATCGACTTATGGAAAGATAACCATCTCAATCACGAATCCAACTCGGAATCCACATGTTACCATTTTTTAAATTCTAAACGCTCGAGCCATTAAGGATGTAGCCTGCACCTAATTGATGATATGTTAGCTGATTGATAACAGCTTACACCAAATAGCCTACATGACAGTACTGAAGTCTGTTGCAAGCGGTATTCAAACACGGATTATTGACGTGTTAGCCAACAATGCTACAAGCGAACTCTTGTACTGTTGGCAGCCTACCTCGCAGATGATGCCCAGAGTTTTGACAATATCTGTGAGCACGTCGGCCGACAGCGACGCCCCCGCCAGTGTCTCCAGCATCGTGACTCTGACCAGAGCGGGGATGGCGCCCACTTTCACGGCGGTGTCCTGGTCCTCGGGCCGTCCCTGGCAGATTTCCCCCATAGTGCGTGCCGCGAGTTGCACGAGTCGGGGGGCGGTGGCCTTAAGCAGGGTGACCAGGGCGGCCAGCCCTCCTGCCGCAGAAAACTGACGCCGCGCCTCGGGCAGGTGGTTCAGATTGGTCAATGTGAGGAAAGACTGGGTCTTGGCTTCCTCGCTGGCGTCGCCCTTGATAACCTGAAATACCGCGCAGGGTTAACATAGCGAGGCTTCGGCTACAATAATAGCCTACTCATACTCTCACAGAACACGACGGGCAACATTAAAGTAGAACAAATGCTACTTTAACGTCACGGCTGCTGATTCGTGTGATGATAATATTCAATAAATGACATGAAATATGCACACGCTGCCAGGTTAATGAGTGGACATCTGTAGATAATAATCTGTGTCAACTATTTTATTTTGGCTGTCTTGTTGAACAATTGTATTGACATTTATTGTCATTTATATTACTATATTACTATTTATATTACTAGAGAGCTGAACGCTATGTGAAGTTGAGCTCAAATCTATAATCATTTTATGATTTTTAAAATAATTTATTGATTTTCATTTGGACTGAAAATGGTCATGACAATCAATAATACATCATTCAGTCTTCCATAAACTTCCATTGACTTTCATTTCAGTCTGACAAAGCCGATTTCCCCGGTTTTTGCAACAACAAAAAACGCAATTTTCGTAAGTATCAATAAATTGTTAAAATATGTGTGAGTCAAGCATTGACGAGCTTATGCACTAGTTAGTACCTACATAATATGTCTATAGAGACAATTTGAATAATTAAATCATATATTGAAATATAATTTGTAATTATAACCAAATTTGAATTCTGATGTTGATTTTGTCGCAGCATCTCATGCGTGTTATTGTGTTATTATTATTTACTGTGTCATGCTTTGTCGCAACTGATGAGCCTAAACTTTTCGTATTAAAAATGGTTTATTATAATATAATTTTTAATAGATATCAGTACATCATGCAAAGTGTAATGAGGAGTAAATTGAGCATTGCTTAACGATTTTTATTATAGAAAATTTGTATGTAAATGTAACTCCATGTAGCAATGATATTAAGCCGCACGAATTTTTTAAAAGAATCGAACATTTAAAAATGCTATCCATTACATAGTACAGTTAATAAGAATAGACCGTGTTCATTTCTAGCACAGAATATCTATGCAATACACGCACGAATGTTTTTTTACTGAAATAAAACATCTAAAATATTGTTATAGAACGATCAACAAACAATGATTATAAAATGAACCTTTGTTACATAGAACACTTTACTATGCTATTGTAGTATTTACTGGGATTTTCTTTTGATTACCTATCTATTATACTTCCTTTCAATCGCTTCCTTCCCTATTTATGGGAAATGGATAATATCAAAAAATAACTAAAAAAATATGATGTGTTAAAAATATATAAGATATAAATTATACTAAAAAAATTAAAATCACGGTAGGTATAGCTCAATATACAACCAATAAAACTATGTAAACTAAGCAGACAAGGATCCTTGCATTACAGAAAAGGTGCACCACGACAATAAACAAACCTTAACCAGTACAGGCACAATCCCAGCCTCCAGTGCCGAGGCAGCATAACTCTCCACAGAGCCCTTCTCCGGGGTGGAGAGAAGGGCCCGGAAGCAAGCCCCCGCGTGTTCAATCTCATCATCCGAGAGGCCTGCGAGCATTCGCACCATCTGTTTCCACAGGGGCACTCGTGCGGGGGGTAGATAGGCGTCGTAGTAGCGCAACAGGTGGAGACTATGCCGCATGCAGGCAAGCTCAACGATTCCATGGTTCTGAGTGTTCTTCTCCTCGAGGCGGGCGCCCAGCTCGACCATACACTGTATAGACAAGGAGGATGTACGGAGTACCTATTCGATTTCTGACATGGTAGATTGACTTGATATGTTTTTTTGAAAGTTTTAAAAGTTTTGAGGTATAAAAATAAAAAGAATTATAAAATAGTAAGGATTCTTGAAATTTTACGATTGATTAATAGAGAAAAATGAAATATGATATGAGAGATTATGGGAGGTAGACCTTGTTTGAACTCGGATTGGCATATAGAATGCAATGGTAATCTGACACCTGTGCCGGGCTATGTTGATGACATATTCGATGATGAAAGAGTGATTTGAGTATCGCTGTCACTCTTGCTTGAATTGAATTATGCTGTCAATCTTTTGGATGATTATTGAAATGGTTTTAGTGTTTATAAAGCTTCATTTAGAGTTTAAATAAATATTTAAAAAATATGTTAAGGTCACTTAATGGAATGAAATCGGTGACATTATATTATGACACACAAATGAGAGTGAGTAGTTACGTATACTTACCGTGAAATTGTATACTGTAATAATAATAATGAAGTGAAAGACATGGTACGTGCACCTGTATAATGTTATTTATTAGATTTAAGCTAAAAAGACTATTAAAGAGCTATTCATAATTTACAAAATTTAAATTTTGTTCAATGCAGATTAAACTGAAAGCACTTGAAAACAGTTTAAATAATAGAATATAATATTGTATTTTTTAAGTATTTAAATTTTGTTATAGTTTTATCAATAGAGCATTAAATGAAATATATAATTATTCAAATGGAATGGCTGAAACATTAGAAAATGAAAAGAACAACAACCGTATTCAATAATATTAAATTCTGAATTAAATTTATGATTGTTATATTGTTATGTTGAAACATTTTTCTCACAAACAATATTCTTTTTGGTACTGCTTGTAATCACAATTTCAAAAACCATAAACGACCACTTCTTAAAAAAACGATTTAGTTTTAAAAACCGGAATACTACACGCGCATGATCGGAGAAATAGCTCTACTGTCGGGTTTCACCCCTCTGCCACAACCCACCTTAACGGTATCCAAGACCCCTGACATTACAGCAAGCAGAAGTGGAGTCGACATGAGCTCGTCATTGGTAGGCAGCTCCAGCTGTTTCTCGTCCGCCTTGACGAAGCGCTCAATGGACTTAGCGAAACCGCGGAAAGCGGCATGGTGAACATGGCCCCAGCCATTCTCGTCGAGTTCATCCATCTGCTTGAACTCTTGCGAGAGGACAGCAAGACTTGACGAATTAAAGATGCACTTATTTTGAGCGGCAACAACAGTCTGAGTAGCACTGGTAAAAGGTTGGGGAAGAAGATAAACAGTACGTTATTCTTTCATACAATATAGATTTTTAATCCTAAAGCAGCAAGAGGGGGGGTGGGGGGGGTGGTCAAATTGTTCTATCGGTGTTTGATCGTTTAATAATTAATATCTACTAAAGCCATTGTTCTGAAATGTCAGTACTTATCTAATTTTTAATGCACTTTCAATGATATATATTTTCGTTTCTAAATAATTTTTTGGGTGCTACTGATGTTATAATTATGTTATTAATGATCAAAAACAGGCAAAACTTTTATTAACTTTATTTTCCTCCCTATCTTATGAATTATAATTAGCACATCTGTATCGTTATATAAACAGCTTACCGATCATATGATCAAAAAAACAAATCATATCTTCAGAATGTTCTTGAAAAAATACACCATATAGTGCATAACATTTGTGTATGGTATATTTTTATATATGCTGATTGATGGGGTCAATTTGACCGCTCTTCTGTTTAAATAGGTTTCCAAATGCTTCTGGTGCTGCTAGGATGAAAAATGACTCTTGCTGCCAATAGAAATCCAGCATTTATTTATTTATAAAATAAAAAAATAATATAAATTACAACAAGTTATACACATTCGTTATATATCTATACAGAAGCGGATCCAAAGGGGGGTTTAAACACCCCACTTTTTGTCAGGTATAAGCAAATAAATAAATTTCTATGTTCTGCATTCAGAAATTTTTAAACTGCCTTAGGTAAAAACTCCTGATTTAGAAGATCAAAGAATTCATAGATGGTTATTTATATGCCTTTAGATGCATTCTGAGCTAGAAATCACAAAAAAATGCTCAGCGAGAGATTTTTTCTGAACCCCCAACAGAAACTTGTATCCGCCCCTGCTATAAGCAAAACTATGAACAAAGCAGATTTATTCGTAAACTAAAAATTTATTGACATTGAAAATATATTGTGTGTATTTGAAGACGACCTAAAATTAAACATTAAAAAATTTGCTTACAAATAAAAAAGGAGGGTGAAGATGACATCTAACAACTTGAAAATATTTTAAAATAGAAAATAAAGCTTCTGAAATATAAATAGGCCTACGCAGTTTTCTCAATAATTATTGTATATATGTAAGATATTGCAAAACATTCATCATACACTTTTTAATTCCAGAATTGAAGTAGAATACTAGCGGATTGTTAATACAAACCGACATTTAAATTATATAAAGGATTATTTCAACCCGCCGTGTGTTTCATGCATTTTTGTAATCGAATTTAAGAGATATACAATAAAAAAGTGTACACTTATTGATAACGTTTGAGATAATATAACCTAAATATTAATTTCGTTTTAATCTACTTTAACATTTAAAAAAACACATTCCTTAAACTATAAAATTGTTAATATGTTTTATTGTAATATAGTGGCTTTGGCGAAATACATAGTTTATACCGCGTATACTTTCCTAGTGGCCTTTTTACTATAATTTATTTACCTTATATGTTCTATAATTTAAGTATTCAACATTTTAAAAATAATCGAATTAATATAATATGAATAAAATAGTATACCATAAATATTTTGGCCATTATTTGATATTATCTGATATAAATAGTTTGGTAATTATCTGATTATCGCAAATAGAAATTAATCAATTTCATATGGACATCAACCAAACACAAATTAAACTTATTACAATATACTCGCTTTTCAAATAAATGATTTTTCGAGTACAATAAAATATACGTAGTTATAGCAATAATTTGTAACAAATATAAAGTATAAAAATCTTATTATATATATATTGTAAATGTTGCTTACGCGCGTCGAAAAAGATTCCTTCCTCCTAATAAGTTCATTTGGATAGTACAGAATAAAGTATATAATATCTAATTATAATATTTTTTCAAGATACGAAAAACCGGTCAAATTATTTCAAAATACTGAAACAAAATCAAGGAAGCAGCTTTCCGAGACTAAAATAGTAGATAAAAATGCAACTATTTATTTTCAAAATCCATACAATGAAATATAAACTAAACATCTCTTTACAAACATAGAACAATAGCGGTTAAACTGATTTCTAAAGGATAGCGCCAGCGGTGGAGCGTGTGTGTGAATAATGTTCTGCGACAGAAACATTTTGTAATCTGACTCTTGTTCTCCACAGGTAGACCAATCATATACCGGAAAGGAGAATAGATGCTAGAAAGAATATGTTGTAAAGAGTTTTCAGTAAAATATCTCAATGTAGTAATTTGTATACTATCTAATATATCACTGATAGTAGGATTCAATATTTAAAAGAAATTAGTGATTTTGTTGTAGCGGATGGTAAGTTGCATTTTCAAATATATTTTTTGAATGTGAATTAAAAACATATTAGATTTTATAAAACACTATACAATTATTGTAAATAACTATGCGATTCCTTCGTTTAATTATTATTTCAAGAATCAAAATAGAATGGATATGTAATGTAGCTGTAAATAGTTTATTACAAATAATATATGTAAGTTTTAGAAAACAGAGAATTATACAACTAAATTTGTTTACGCCAATTTGTATTTGTAAAATTAATGTTTTGCTATAAAAGGAAGTCTTTTTGTTTGATCATTATAAAAACATAGTATTTCTTTAACTTGCACTATAGTTCAATTTTATCAATACTACGATAATTCGAATAAAAAATGAAACTAAAGTAATAATAATAGTTTACGTTTAAAAATATAGGTTACAATAACAGATTACGCAAAGAATATTATGAAATTATATATTTAAACAACATAATTTTATCTTTATTTTCTACATACCAAAATAATTAAAAAACAGTAAACAACTGTTTAATCAAAAAAATGTGAAATAGTGTTTTGGGAATAGTTATTCCTAAATATATTTAATAGTTATGAGCACACTTTATTCTGCCACACCGATTTGGACATGTTACCTCGGAAGGATTTTAAGAAGAAATACAAGAATATATTAATATACGACGAAAATTTTAGATATTTACTTTTTAATTTAAAATCAGAAAAAATAAATACGCTATTTCAGGAAATGTACACCACAATTATAAATTTAATTGGTCGATTTAAATATCATGGGTTATTGAATATAGTATTCTTTTTGCACGACATAGTCATAAAACCTAGATTGATGGCTTGAGTGTGACCGAGATTGATGGTATTAACGAGTTGATGTGAAAAAATAGCATTTTCGTTGTATTAATTATAATCGTCAATTAGAATAATACAAATATAGTTTGTTTCCAATATCTGTAATTACTGTTTACATTTTAATTTTTCAAGTAATATTTTATAGATAACAAAAAGCTGAGCATTATTATAAATATACTAACAACTTGTCACAATAATATGGATAATAGTTGAATATACAGTGAATCTTAACTGTTAGCACAGGTCGTAAGCAACGTGTAGTTTAATTAGAGACGTATTTTATTAGTAATGTATTGCTTGTAATATTTTTGCCGCAATCTAGTAATAGTTGCAGTATTATAGTATTGACAGAATTTTTTTTATCATCAACTAAGTTTAGAGTAGATTGTTACTATAGATACAAGTAAACAATATACATTATTAATAACAAAGTAACGGTAGTGGGTTACAGATATTCAATCAATGCCCGCCATAGAGGAACAATGCGATCACGGTACTAACAGTGCTAAAGTGCTTTTGAATATGAAATTATGAGAGAGTGGAGAAATATCACATTGGTATAATCACATTAGAAGAATTACGTCGATGCAAATAAAAGTGTTTATTTAGAATGAAATAGTTATATAATTCGCAATAAGTAAACACTATAAAATACTGGTACATAACATTCATATTTAATTTTTACATCTCAATTAATTAGTTGAGATGAACAATAAATAAAAATAATATAATAGTAAAAATATAAGCATTTAATAAAATTTATGAAATTAAGAAATAGGTTGCAATTATTTTAATGTTAAAAAAATATTTAATATTTAATATTATGTAATATGTTATGTAAAGATTTTATATATGTATGTAAAATGTTACCTATAATGTTAAAACATAATTAGATGTCTTTGATTATTAGATTATTACAAGAAATCATATTATTAGTAATATTTTTTACAAATAACTTTTATGATTCCAGTAGTATACAATATTAACAATTATATATATGTAAAGTAAGTAAATTAAATTAAAAATACTATTTAACACCAAAACGTATGATATTTTAAAAATAAAAATGAGATAATCTTTATCGATTCACTTATTTTGAACTGAATGTTAAAATATCAAGATATAAGTTAATGCATATGTTTTAATTGTTTGCATTTAATTAATTGTTAATATATTTAGTATTAATAAGGTTAAAGAATGAAATAAAAAAATTATATACAGTACACAAAACAAATTATTCAGATAAATATAGTGTGGGATAGGGTCCGGTTTTGTTCTAAAAGTTAAAACATTAGAAGCAGTTTTTTATAAACAATATTTCAATATTCTAAAACAATAGTAATATAAAGGCAAGGCTCCTTTTAAAAAATATTTATATAAATTTAATATTTAACAGCAAAATTAATAATTTTATGATAATATTTAATAGTTAACAAAAAAAATATTTTTAGCAATTTAATGACATACATTCCTAGCATTTGAAATATTGAAAACATTGAAATAAGCTAAATATAAATGAAGACATATTATATTTAAATATATATCAGTATATCTATTTTTTTAATCATATATTTTGTATTAGTTATTAATATAGTATATAGGAAAAACGGCAATATTATAAAAAGTATATTCTGATAATTCTTAAATAATTTATGATTAGTTATTTCAATAATTTATTATGTATCTACTTGTTTACACAGTTTAGATATTGTATCTAATCTAAATAAATTATGTGTAGTTAAATGTTTACAATTATTATATTATTTGATAAATATAGTATATTAACAAGCGATATATGATATAATATAAATTAAGTTTAAAATATTTGGTTTTAAAAATATTTTATTATTATGTTTCATTTTTATTATAGTATTTTTTTATATAATATAATCAGCTAGGACGTAGCATGCAAGTGTTTATTATTCATTCTAGAAACAGTGTGTTATTCTGGCGACGAATGTCTAGCTTTTACTGAATTATTTCATAGCATGAGAAACATAAAATCTTGTAAAATGGCGGCAATGAGCCCCATGGTGTTTATGATGATATAAAAAACACATAAATTGGTTTTAAAAAAATTAAGGAAATTTAGCGAATTACCCTTAAAAAATTATTTCTTTCTTTCAAAGTTTAATTAGTGAAGTATGCAACCGATCGGATGAAATCAAATTATACGATAGATGTAGTTCAAACATGTGGTTCCGATTTAATTATATAGACGAAGGCGAGGCCGTCAATTTATAGTGCTAATAGTTTCAGACAATAACGTTAAAAAAATAATTTAAAGCAATTCAAAATATTTAATATTTTTAAAATTATATTTCGGCATATATGTAAAACAAATTACTAGCAATAAAAAAAGACTTATACGGAATTGTTGGTACGTTAGGTGCCACTAAAATCCTCTGTAAAATTAGGGAGGGAGGAGAGGGTAACTACGCCTGGGCCATAGGATAGTTTTTTTTAAATTTTAAATATATATATATATAGGCTAACAATAAGAAAATGCGGTTTATATACTATAAAATGTTTTTTTTGTTCTTGTAGTAATAAAATTATTTATACGGCCATTTTTCATTTTAATGTAATCGATAGATTTTTGGTAAGTAGCTTATAAGTAATTTTTCGAAACTACCGGTACCTATTTTTATTAATAATAATAAAATAATAGATAATGTACATCGAATAAACCTTTTAAAATTTGGATATCGGTTTTAAACAAGGAATTTTAAGCTGAAATGTGCGATGAAATGTGTGTTTTAAGATGAATGTCTGTTTTAAGATGAAATGTGCGTAACAACACATGATACGCCCGTAAAGAAAGGCTTAATGAATCATTATATTAATTGCATAAAAAAGTATCTTTATGACAATTTTAATAAAGTGTTTTCAGGTTTCATATGACGGGTTTTAAGGTTTAAAATATCCTCTAGGGCACTTATAATTAAAAGATGTTCAATATCATCAATGGATTTTAAATCAATTTTATTATGAACAAGTTTTGTTAATATATAATAGTGTTAAAATAAATATTATGGAACAATTCATAAATAAAGTCAGAAACTGCTCTTGTAGTATTTAAGATTATTTATTGCACCAATTGTAAACATTTTTGTAAATATACATATGTAAAACTAGTAATAACTTACATATTAGAATAAACGGTTATCGATTTAAAACTAAATAAACGAAACAACTAATTCAAATTTTAGGATAATAATTTATCTAAACACTGTAGATAACGACTGCGATTTATACCATGACAAATTAACAGTTTTAAAAAGTGGTGATTAGCACAATACTTAATTTATCCTTTCATACGTAGAAGCCAGGGGGATATGCCAATTTTTTTCCAAAGAAATTAAGGTCTTGATTAAACGATATAATGTATTACCCTGATTTTTTAGTCTATCTAAAATTAATGTGAAACAAATTTGAATATTTTTACATACCAGAGTCAATGGTGTTATAATTGAACTATTTTTCCTTGGGTTAAACCCTTGGGTTTTCATACTTGCCGATGATATTAGGAGGTAAAACTTGCAACATTAATAAAAAATAAATTTATCGTAAATTATATACATATAACTTAAATAATAACATTATTTATTAAAATAACCAGCAATTTAAAATAATACTTAAATAGCATTTATACTACATACTCATAGCTTATTTATATAAGGGGTATAATTATAAAAATATTCCAAAAAATATAGATCTTATTATATGGAATCGGATCCAAAAAGAATCAAGACAATTGGTGGCATTGATCAATAGTTATAGCTTATATTCTGCAATATATAGCATATATGGTAATTTTCCAATATTTTTCCTGACTGGAGATTATGACGTAATCAGGTAAAAATAGAAAATAAAAATAGCTTGACAATTTTTAGAAGGTATCTGTATGCTAAATTTCAGATTAATCGGATGATAGGAAGTTTTTTTTATAAGGGGGGGTAAAATACCATCCCTCCATGTATCAAACCTTACCAAATTTTGTCCACGTATGAAGAGTGGAGAAAACTATTACATATGTAAATTTAGTACACTTTATCGAAATGGCCTTAACACTAACAGCTTCTTTTGATAATTGTTGTTTTAATTTTTTGTTATTAATTCTATTAATAACATTATTTGATTAATTCTATTATTAAAACTTTCTAGGATTATTTTTGAAATTTGAATTATCCAAGTTAAAATAATTAATTCCACATTCTAAATCATTTTTATAGTTAAAAAAGATATAAAAATAATTTTAACAAAAAAAAGTCATAATAAAATCAGCAAATCAATAATAATATTAGATAAGCAAATCTAAACACTTGCTATAACATTCTGCCATATGGTTATTTTTTTAAATTTCAGAATCGTTATTTTAAAATAATAAAGTAATAACATCAATATTATCAAATGTTTTTTACTAATTTGTTTTTTGAAATTTATCATTTTTAAGGGGTAATTCGGGAAAAAAATTCTGAATCACTTACAAACAAATTGGTTAGACCAATTTGTGTTATTTTGCCTTTTTATAAGATTTTCTATGAGTCTAAATAGAGACAATTTCTTTTTTAAAAACTGTTATTTTTCATCTCGTGCTATAAAATAAGCCAGATATAATAATGCATCATCAGTTTATATTTATTTGATAACCTGTTTGATAATTTCTAGTTCTTTTTATTTGTTTTTTGATGATGTTAAGAATAATTTCGCATATTGAATAGAATGTATCCATTTACTATTACATATTTTTATAGTTTAAAACACAAGAAAGCATGCAAGCATAGAATTTATTTCATAACATAAATTTTGTGGTAATGTTCACTGATGTTATGGAATATTTTAAAACTAGCAAGTCGTTTTTGTGTCCTGATAATGTATGCAAAAGAAAAAAACTACAATATAAGTTGTATTACAATTCGCTGCCACAAGGTATAAGTGGCCTAAGCGCCATTTTTCGAAAATTGAGTTTTTTTCATAATTATTATCAATATTATATGGTCTAACGTGTG